>JANZXP010000005.1:40134979-40155023 GCA_027576715.1 Erythroxylum flavicans
AAAATCTTGCAATTTACAGTTACTGGTTTTATTTATTTAAATGTATGTGATGCCATGTGGAGTTTGTAGAAATTGCATGTAGCGCTCCCTTATCTTAGGATATGTATCGGAATGACCTCCGGGCGTCTCGGTGCGTACCCTAGGGTAATGGGGTGTTTCAAATTGTCTATGAAATTTTGGGTTGAAGCAGTTAATATAGCATGCTACATATGTAATAGAGTTTCTCTTCGGAGCATCTTGAACAAGACATCCTATGAACTCTGGAAGGGAAAGAAACTAGATGTGAGTTACTTTCATTTTTTTGGTAGTAAGTGTTACATTCTTAGAGATCGGGAATAACTCAGAAAATTCGAGAGCAAAAGTGATGAAGGAATCTTCATTGGTTATTCAACTCACAGTAAAGCTTACCGAGTGTATAATCAAAGAACCAAGAAAGTGCTAGAGTCCATAAAGTTGTGATAGATGATGTGTCTTTGTTAAATGGTCAAGTGGTAGAAGAAAATCTACATAATTAACCCTCTGAACCACCTCAAATAAGCAATGAGACAAGATTGAAAAATTGCCCAGATATGCAGTCAGTTGCTGCTGAGGAAGTAACTGGGCGAATTGAAGAACTGTCAGTTACTTCAGATGATGAATCAACCAAAACACTAGATGAAAAAATTATTCCTTTAAATGCTCAAAACTTAAGAGAAGCTGATTTGAACCGGGATTCTCCCTCTCGAATTAGAAGAAATCATCTAGTAGAGAACATCATTAGAAATGTTAATGAAATAAGAAAAATAAGGGAAAGAAAAAGGGTTGATTATTGAGAACTTGCAGGATACTTGTGCTATACATCTTCATTTGAGCCAAAGAACACTAAAGAAGCTCTACAAGATGAGTTCTGGGTAATAGCTATGCAAGATGAATTGATTCAATTTACACGGAATGATGTATGGGAATTAGTGCCAAGACCATCAGACACTAATGTGATTAAAACAAAAAGGGTGTTTTTAAATAAAACAGATGAAAAGGGTAATGTAACGAGAAATAAAGCAAGGTTTAGCTCAGGGATATTATCAGGTTAAAGGAATAGGTTTTGATGAAACTTTTGCACCAGTGGCACGACTTGAGTCTAGACTATTATTGGGCATAGCATGCATGAAGGGGTTTAAGCTTTATTAGATGGATGTAAAGAGTGTTTTTTTAAATGGGTTTATAAAGGAAGAAGTGTATGTCAAGCAACCAAAAGGATTTATTGATTCAACCCATATAGATCACGTTTTTAAGCTAAAGAAAGCTCTTTGCAGTCTCAAACAAGCACCAAGGGCTTGGTACAAAAGGCTCACACAAAATCTCATCAGGTAAGGATATAAACGAGGTAGAGTTGACAAAACTCTGTTTATTAAAAAGTTTAAATATGATTTTTTGATTGCTCATATCTATGTTAAAGACATTGTGTTTGGTGCCATACATCCAAATATGGTAAATGAATTTGTTAAATTAATGACATTTGAATTTGAAATGAGTATGGTAGGTGAGCTGAATTTATTTTTGGGTTTGTAAGTTAAACAAGTGAAGGATGGAATTTTTATATTGCAAACCAAATATGCCAATAGTTTAATTAAGAAGTTCAATCTTGAGAATGCTAGACATGGGAGAACACCTATGAGTGTTTCAACGAAACTAAACAGAGATGAGAATGGTAAAAGCTTTGATGTCAGTTTATATTAGAGTATGATTAGAGGTTTATTATATTTGACTGCAAGCAGGCCAAATATTTGTTTCAACATTGGCATATGTGCTCGTTATCAAGCCAACCCAAAAGAAACACATCTGACAACAGTCAAGAGGATTATTAGGTATGTAAGTGGAACATCTGATTTTGGGATATGGTATACATCTAACTCGACATCTTATCTAGCTGGATATAGTGATGCAGATTGGGCTGGAAACTTAGACAATCAGAAAAGCACTTTAGGAGGTTGTTTCTTCCTAGGAAACAATTTGATTTCTTGGCATAGCAAAAAAGCAGAATTCAATTTTACTATTGACCGCTGAGGCAGAATATATTGCTGCAGGTAGTTGTTGTTCACAACTTCTTTGGATGAAACAAATGTTAGAAGATTATGGGATTGATCAGAATGTGTTGACTATTTTATGCAATAACAAGAGTGCTATAGACATCTCTTAGAATCTAGTTCAGTATTCAAGAACAAAACATATTGATCTCAGGTTTCACTTTATTAAAGAGCTTATGGAAAGTAAAATAGTCACCTTGTCACATGTATCTTTAGAAAAGCAGTTGGCAGTTATCTTTACGAAACCTCTTGATGCAGTAAAGTTTGAACTACTTCGAGGGGCTTTGGGACTTTGTGCTTTACATTATTGATGTTTTATTAAAAAATTATTATTATTATTATCCAAGGGATTAAAAAATCCCTAGGTGTCTTTCTCTACTCACCCACGCCCCTCTTACAACTCTCTATCCGTCTACTTTTAAGCTTCAAATCACTCTCGTAGCTGCATTGAAGACACCTTCATCATAGGCATTAGATTTATGTTAGATTTAACGGGACATCACCACTGAAGCTTCATCTAATTCTCATCTGTGTTGGATCTCAAGCTCTCAAGGAACACATAACATTGGGTTGAAGCTTTCTCCACCGCGGACTCAGTGTATATATGCAATTTGTGAACCTCCATTGAAGACCCATATCTTTTCTTTAAAGTATGGCTTCTTTTCACTTCAAGGTTGGTTCAATTTATTCATTTTGATTGGGATTTTGCTATTTCTTTTGGGAAAATATGGGTAAGAACAAAGAGAAAATGCTCCCTTCGGTGTCAGAATCTCCAATACGTCGTTCCAGTCGATTAATGCTTAATTCGACACCTGGCAGGAGATTCACTAGGGCTAGGTCATCTTCTACAGTTCCACTTGATATTCCCACACTACCTCTGTTCAAGAAAAAGTACCAGATCCAGATGATGATGTTACTCAGGTCATATTATCCATGATTGAAGACTCTGCTTTAGATTCTGATAAGAATCTTGCAGCACCTGCTCCACCAACTGCACCTCCTATGGCTCCTCATAAATGTATAAAGGTGCGGGCTCGAAAATTAAATTAATCATCTTGACGTAATTCTCCTGTTTACCTGACAGTGGATAATGCGATTTCCTTCAAGTTCTATTCTTCAGCGGTTGAACAAAAATGGGCGACTATCAACACTATCAAGTTTGTTCTCGATCGCCCAATCAACTTAGAGGAGTTTCAAAAACATTATCTGGACATTTTATTATCGGAGTGATTTTTACTGCAAGTCTCACTGCTTTCGCAGCACTATGATTCATATCTGGTAAAAGAATTTTACTGCAATTTATCTTGTGACATTCTGAATGAGACTGCTATCAGTTATAGAGGAGTATATGTGCGGGGTCAAGTAGTCCGTTTTGAGGCTTCTCAACTAAATTTGTTTCTAGGATTTGATAATTTGATTAGTGATCTACTTTATGATGATGATTGGAATGTGTCAAATGACTTAATTGCTACAGTACTGACTGGTAGGAAATTGATTGCATGGCTGTCTAACTCTGTACTTCGTTCTTCAATGCTTACCCAAAAGTATTTCGTGCTCTTTAAATTAGTCGTGACCAACTGGATGTCGAGCACAAACATTGTTTCTATCTACTTGGCATAGGCCAAATTGATTTATACGGTCGATATTGGGATGCGATTCAATCTTGGATGCCTCATTATTGAAGCTATGTTGGCCATTAAGAGTAAGCCACATTCTTTACTATACTTTCCATGTTAATCTCTCAATTTTTATATGCCAATGAAGTTCCTAGGATATAGTAGAGTATACTTGTGTTGGTGGCCTTGATGAATATCTCTCCAAGGATTTTTCATCAACCATAAGTAGTGGATTTGTCGTACACCACGTCTGGCCCCTCAGATGCCTCAAGGATGACTTATGTCAATCCTCATGCAGCTCTCTTTACTGAAATTGAGAGGATTGAAGGTATCATTTAAGTGGCTACTGATGCTTTTCGCCACTTAAAGCAACAAATTCTACACTTTCCTAGCGCTCCTTGAATTAGTCTTTTTGCCACATGTTGTCCCAAAGGGGGAGAAGATAAGACTTGATTGCATTTGTTACTAGAAATAAATTATAGTATCCAATTTTATGAATCTACCTCATCTGCTCCACGATTATCTTTATCTGAAAATAAATAATTGCAAGACAAAATTTTAATCAGATCACATTTTTTAAGATTAGAAAATTAGATTTACTGAACCAGGCATTGAATTAAACAAAGTTATTAAAATTACTGACCCACAAATTGAAAAAGAAAAACCTGAAGAAAAAATTGATCAAGAATTAATAACAATTAAAAATCAACTTAACGAATTAAAAGAGCATCTTAAAAATACTTTATGAGTGTTACCAAACAGTTATCTAAGTTATTTGATAAACAAACAAATATTGAAATTAAATTAGTATTTTTAAGGTGTTCTTTTAATTCATTAAGGTGATTTTTAATTATTATTAATTCTTGGCTAATTTTTCTTCTAGTTTTCTTTTTCAGTTTGTGGGTCAGTAATTTTAATAGCTTTGTTTAATTCAATGCCTGGTTCGGTAAATCTAATGGGTTTTTCTAATCTTAAAGACTGTGATATGATTATAAATTTGTCTTTTGATTGTTTATTTTCAGATAAAGATAATCGTGGAGCATATGAGGTAGATTCATAAAATTGGGCAGGATAATTTATTTCTGGTAATTTTCGAAGATTAGTTCTTAAACTAATACCTACTTTTGCTACATCATTAAATAGTTGATCAATATATATTTTTTTATTTTTAAATTCAATGTTATGATGAAAATTAGTTAAAGCATAACTAATTTGTATTGAATCTTCTGTGATTTGTTGTTCATGCTTAACTTGTGCTTGTGTTGCCTATTTAATCTTAATGCTTGACTTGTGCTTATGTTGCCTATTGAATCTTAAATTGAGGGGGAGCATTGTGGATTCAATATTTATATATCCAATTATATATGTGACTTAGGAGGAGCTTAAGAGTTATGACAAAAATGCCAAAAAGGGGGAGATTGTTAAGGTATATGGTAGATATCCTTTTATTTAGTTTTGGCATCTTATTCATTAATTGGACATATAAGATATTAATTGGACTTGGACTCAAAGAGATGTAGTTGCTACACTTATAATTATGAAAGAATCCCACACAAAATTGAAGTATATTATTATCACATTAGTGATTGATACGTGCACTGCTAGATTTTTGGGATAAGTATTAAATGAATTGGTTTTTACGTGTTGGAGTATGGCTCTTCACGGTGAGTATTGTGTATGTCTCTATGATGGCTATAGCGTATCTGGTGGGCGTGGTGTCAACGATGTAGAGTGCTTCAATTGTATACCTGAATAACACAGCAGAAGGTGTGCTTGTTCTTTTTGGTGGGATATACACGATGGTTTAAATTGTCTACTAAAATAAAGACTTGTTCTCCTTGGCTTGTGCGTAAAAGCTGGCTGATTAATGTGAGGGAAGAACCTTAAGACTCTTTTTTTGATATTGGACTGTTGGAGTAGCTGTGGATCAGTTCAGCCGGTGAACAATTTCCAGATCTATTTCGGAAGAACTGAACCGATTAGGAAGTTGTCTTTTTTTTGGTCTCAAGTGTATTATGTTTTTTTATTCTTAGTAGATTCATCACTTGGTTTATTTTTATTAATTATCTTTTAATTAATAGTTGTTTAGAAAAATCCTCTGATGCGGTTAACACAAATCGGTCGTATTATTGAGAGTGAAAATCTTTCACGGAAAGTGAGGTTGAGAGCAGTGTCAAGAGTTGAGTGGTATCGGCTCAGTAAAGCCTTCGGTAAACCTATTGTACTTCGGTGAAAGTATTAATCTGGGTGAGGGCCCCGCAGACGTAGGTAAGGTTTGTCGAACTGCGTTATCAAATTTCTGGTGTTATTTGTTATTTCGCTTTTAATTGTTTTGTTTTTGTTTGTGCTAGAGACGACCACGATAAAATTGGAAAGTTTGAGAAACTACTACCCCTACGGTTTTTCACTAACCTTGATCCATACTCGTGTAATCTCTTTTTGTTAGCAAATTCCTTTTATATGCAAAAACTTTATCAACTCTCGCCTTCTTCCTTTCTTCGTCCTTTTCAATGGTGTAAGAACATATGTGCTTTTATATCTATAAACGTTTCTCAAAATTTGATGGGAGGGAAGGGTTTCTTTATCAAGTAACCCTAATGACTCTAATTTCCTTTAACAAGCTCAATAATCATTATTTTAGGCTCACTTTATATTAGAATCAAATAAAGTAATATGGGTCATATTTATGATTATAAATTTTTTTTGATTAAATTTTTTTAATTAAAATTTATGATTATTAAATTAATCTAACAAAAACAAGTATTAACTTCATAATGCAATGCAGATTAGAGGAGACTTACATTTATGTTTGATGGGTGATCTTGGAGTTGCGAAAAGCCAACTTTTGAAGCATATAATTAATGTAGCTCCCGGGGTGTGTACACGACTGGCAGAGGAAGTGGTGGAGTTGGTCTAACCGCTGCTTTTCAGAAAGATCAAGTTACAAATGAAATGGTCTTGGAAGGGGTATAATTGATAGTTTCTTCTTTCTGAAAATTTTGTTTGTGGAATTGAACATTCATTGTCTTCTACTTAGATATGCTGGATCTCTTAGAAATTGACGTACTGTTATTTAGTCAAATGTTGTGAGAGCGGCCTTGTTCTAAAGCAATTTATGATATTGATTTAAACTGAATGCCTGGTATTTCATTGTTTAGTTTTTTTCCTGACTTTTTTTATTTAGTTTAGTGAATGGGTTCGTAATTACAAATCTATAGATAACTGTTGATGTTACTTATACGGCTAACTCTTGTTGATGCATACATATAATTCTTATTGATGCGCACAGCTCTCCTGGTTCAGAGTGAAATGTATATGCCTTTTCAGCTGATTATTTCCAAGTAAAGATGCCATGATCTGTTGCAGGTATTAGCAATATGTGTTATTGATGAGTTTGATAAGATGGATGAGTCGGACGGTAAAGCAATTCATGAAGTTATGGAACAGCAGACAGTCAGCATTGCCAAGGCTGGTATTACCACGTCTTTGAATGGAAGAACTGCTGTTCTAGCTGCTGCTAATCCAGCTTGGTGAAATACTGCTTTTCATTTTTATGTCATTTCTGTAATTTTGAGCAACTTTTTGATTTCTTCTTTTCTATTCCCTTGCTTTGTCAACCCACTGCATGAAGTAGTCAGTATTGATACTTCAACTATATATGTTGTTGTGGATAATGCAATTTTGTTTGAAGGGGGCGATATGATCTTCGGAGAAGTACTCCAGCAGAAAATATTAACCTTCCTCCTGGCCTTTTATCAAGATTTGATCTTCTGTGGTTGATCCTTGATCGAGCGGAGATGGAGAGTGATCTTGACATGGCTAAGCACGTTGTATATGTGCACCGGAATAAAGAACCGCCTCCTCTTGGTTTCATCCCACTTGAGCCTTCTATTCCTCGGTAAATATCAGAATTCCATAACCTTTCTTAAGCGCACATTTCCGAGATCTCAAAATGTGGATTTTTGGCATTAGGAAACCCTTACTTTTGCTCAAAATATGAGCAACAATAATATAAACAACAAGTTCATAGATATGCATTCAAAGACAGGATGGCCTTAGCGTTGACTTGTGTCGTAAATCCTAGAGTCTATATTTCGGCAGCGAGACGATTGTCCCCTTATGTTCCAAGGAAATTAGAGGTGTATATAGCGACTGCATACACGAGCATTCGACAAGAAGCTAAGTCAAATGCCCCTCTTTCCTACACGACTGTTAGAACTCTGCTCAGCATCCTCCGCGTATCAGCAGTAAGCACATTCACTTTTTCCCTTGTTTAACTCGAATCTTAGTTAACAGCAAATTGGTGCTGGAGGCACCCAAGTTAGTGTATATTGGAAGAAGCGATGAGTCACTGACTAGACGGCTTGTAGGTCCAAGTTATAGTTTATTTCTAACCAATCTGGCCAGGTTTACACTTCGAGGGTAAATTGCTTCAAGTAGTTGGCAATTCAAATCATTTTGCTTTAATTGTTTCATGGAGCTAAATAGGTTAATCAAAATGCTTCAATTCCATAAGGAGGTTGGTTGGGCTAATAGAGTATGGTGGTAATTCTCATATAAGATGTTTTTTGTTCTCTTATTGTGTTGTCAATTAGTTCTGTTAGGCTTTAACGAGACTCTGACTTTCAGAAACTGAGGCACAGAGTGGTGTGGATGAAGCTCTCAGGTTAATGCAGATGTCAAAGTTCTCTTTGTACTCTGATGAACGTCAGAAATCTGGTCTGGATGCTATTTCCCACATCTACTCTATCCTGCGGGATGAAGCTGAGAGGACCAACTCCATCGATCTGAGCTATGCTCATGGACTAAACTGGATTTCTAGAAAGGTTACTCAATATTCTGAATTTGTATTGGTTTTTGTCAAGCTAGGAGTAGGAGGCGATTGTCTCTGATTGCTTGCTATCAAACAGGGATATAGTGAAGCTCAGTTGAAAGAATGCTTGGAAGAGTATGCAGCCTTGAATGCGTGGCAGATACATCCACACACCTTTGATATTCGATTTATTGATTCCTGATTTGTGTAAATTCATCGTCATGAAGGAACTGAAAATTGTATCATTTAGTGTATCATTCTCTAATTTGTCTATCATTACTAACATAAATAGACTACTGAGTGCAGTTTATCTTGCTCAGTGGCTAATTTCATCCTACTCAATCGAATATAGTCTATCATGTCAGCTCAAGCCATTGATTTAATTCCTCATATTTCTGCTTTTTTAGAATAATTTTGATTTATCTGTTTCTTCGATTTAGGTCGTGTTTAGAAAAAAAATGAAATGAAATCAAGAGGACTCATTGTTTATTTTTTAAAATAATAATAAAAACTACATGATTTTTCAATAAACTGTCATTAATTTTGCTTGATTGATATAGAATGTAATAGGACCACTTGTTCTTTTGCTGGTAATTGGCAGGCAAGATTTTAAAGTTTAATGAGTATTAAGTTTAGGAATAAACACTAGGGGTTTACTTTACACCTTAGGTTTTAAACCTTTTTAGTAAGGATTTTTTACAAAAATAAATATAAATGGTTTACTCACATCTTAGGTTTTAAGCCTTTCTAATATAAGGAAAAAGTTATAGAAAATATTTAATAACGATAATCATTAATGAATCAATCAAGTCAAAGTGGAGATGAACGCTGAAAGGTGCATGTAGACAAGTTGTAGAAGACTTGTAGATTGTAATCTGGGTTATTTTGATGTTAAGTCTCCTAAAACAATGCTGTTTATTTTTATGCAAAGCCTTCCTCTGTTCTTGTTTTATGCGTTTTCAGTTTTCACTTGGTTCGCTTGGTTATAATGAAAACGTTGAAAGAATGAACCGTAAATTGTTGGTTGAATCACGCCTTCCCAAAAAGGGTTTTAGGAACCATTCTACAGAAGCTCCTCTGGAATTGAGTTAATTAATGTAGACAAGAAAGATAAAACTGCTACTTAAATGAGCATATTCTTTAATTTCTTCAAGTTTTACTGCTTATTCTTCTGGCCATTTTAAGCCTTGTGCTCCGAAATGGAAATCAATATATGGCTACAGAGTTTCTGCCGACAACAAAGTCTTTGACTCTTTTTTTTTCCCTAACAACTTGACAATATAATATTCAATGATTTTCACGAATTACATAATAGGATAGTCTTTTCTTTACTATTTAACTTGGCAAGTTTATAGGATCTAATTATGTAGTTATTAATTTAATGGTATTTATGATTAATTATCAATATTATTATTGGATATAATGAGAATCTCGTGAGTGGGTTGTTGTATATTTCGATATATATTATGTACAAGGGAATATATAAACACTATATATGCTAGGAAAATTATGCAATTTCCCAAACAAACAAAAAAAAAAGATTTGCATTAATGCAAAATATCAGACACAAAATTTGATAGCGGAGTTTGGTCAAATTCCCTACGTCTCCGGATCTGCTGCAGATTTTTTATTGAAGGGAGAAATTATACAATACTTCTCTCACTAAAGCTTTTCTCTCTAAGCTTTAAGCTTTGATTTTCTTTTTTTGTATATTGCTATTGAATAGAGGAGGCCTTATATAGGCCTCCAATCTCCTCAAAGTTGCCTAACCTTGACAAAGTTAGGCAGCAGTTAAAATGGTTGCTGCCTTGACTAACAATACTAACAAAGTTAGGCATCAACCATTGACTAACAATCTCCCACTTAAAGACGAATTTTAATATGTCTTCACACCTCAATCAATGCGACAGCTTTTTTCTGTCTTGTTATTCTAGCAGGCCAACTGAAACTGAACACAGCTTCAATTTGTCAATAGTCACCGTGTTTGTCAACAAATCTACCGGATTTTGAGCTCCACTAATCTTCTCAAGTTTCAAAATCCCATCTTCCAGAAGTGACCGAATAAAATGATATCGCAACTATATGTGCTTCATTCTGGAATGAAAGGACAGATTCTTCGGTAGATGGATAGCACTCTGACTATCGCAATATAAGACATTGTTTTCTTGTTTCTTGCCCAATTCCTCCAAGAAACTTTATAGCCAAACCATTTCCTTGTTGGCTTTCGTGACAGCCACATATTTTGCTTCAGTTGTGGAGAGAGCAATTATCTTTTGCAGCTGAAAAACCTAACTCACTGTCATTCCTCCTAGAGTATAGACATACCCTGTAGTGCTTCTTCTGATATCAACATTTCTAGCTAAGTCAGCATCCACATATCCCGTTAGTCTCCACCTTTAAAACAAAGTTTCTTGTTTGTGGTATCCCATAGATATTTGAGGATCCATTTGACTGCTTCCCAGTGTACCTTGCCCGGATTATTCATGTACCTGCTAATAGCTTCCACTGCTTGAGCAATATCTGGTATTATACAAACCATGGCATACATCAGACTTCCAATTGCTGAGGCGTACGGCACCTTCACCATATATGTACCTTTTTCCTTCGTCTTCGGTGACTATTCTTTGGAGAGTATGAAATGAACACCTAAAGGTGTACTCATTGGTTTAGCAACTTACATGTTGAACCTGGAGAGTACCTTTGTGATGTACTCAGCCTGTGATAACACCAAAGTCCTCGACTTCGTGTCTCTCTTGATCCTCATTTCAAGAATCTATTTTGCAACACCCAGATCTTTTATTGCGAACTGCTTTGACAATTTCTGCTTCAAATTTTTAATCTCTTGCATATCCGAACCTACAACAAGCATGTCATCAACGTATAATAATAAAATAATGAAACTGTTGTCGAACTTCTTGATGTAGCAACAATGATCTACTTGGCATCTTGTGAAACCACTGCTGCCCATAAAGCTGTCAAACTTCTTGTACCACTACTTAGGAGCTTGTTTTAAACCATACAAGCTCTTCATTAACTTGCATACCAGGTTTTTCTTGCCTGCCTTTATGAAACCTTCTTACTGTTTCATAAAAATTTCTTCCTCCAAATCACTATGAAGGAAAGTTGTCTTTACATCTAACTGCTCAAAATGTAAATTCTCTACAGTTACAATTTTCAACACTAGTCTGATGGTAGTCAGCATCACGACTGGAGAGAAAATTTCATTGTAGTTAACACCTACTTTTTATTGAAAGCCTTTGACAACCAATCTCACTTTGTAGCATTTGCTTCCATCGTGCTCTTCTTTAATCCTAAAAATCCACTTGTTATAGAGTGCTTTCTTGCCCGGTAGTAGTTCAGTTAATTCCCACGTCTGATTTGACATGAGTGAGTCCATCTCTTCTTCCATGGCAGACTCCCACTTAACTGAATTCTCCACTTGCATAGCTTCATCATAACATTCTAGTTCTCCACTATCAGTTAGCAACAAGTAATGCAAAGAAGTTCTCCACTATCAGTCAGCAACAAGTAATGCAAAGAAGGCGAATAATGTTGGGTTGGTTTAGGAATTCTAGAGGAGCGTCTCAGTTCTGGCGTGCCTAGTTCTTCTTGAACTGCTTTAGGACTATTATGAACATCATTTCCAGAAATCTCCTCGAACTCAACAAATTCCTTCGTTTCAGCATCTGTATTGGAGTTGCTTGGTTTTGTCGTTGACCCGTCTTTGTATATCACATTTTTATTAAATATGATATCCCGGCTTCTAATGATCTTTCGATTTTCATAATCTCAAAATCGGTAACCGAACTCATCACCACCATATCCAACAAAGACAAATTTGTTAGACTTAGCATCAAGTTTACTTCTTTCAGCAGAATCTATGTATATGTAAGAAATACAACCAAACACTCTTAAGTGCGAAAGGTTTATCTCTTTTCCGCTCCAAACTTCCTCTGGTATTCCACCATTGAAGGGAACTGAGGGTCCATGATTAATCAAGTAGGCTGCAGTGTTAACGGCTTCAACCCATAGCATTTTGGGTAAGTAGGCATGTATCCTCATACTTCTGGCACGTTCATTTTGGGTAAGCCGACATGTATCCTCTTCGCTACGCCATTTTACAGCGGTGTCATGGGAAATGTTTTTTCCATATTGATCCCATTGTTTGCACAAAATTCTCTGAATCTACTATCTCTGTACTCTCCTATATTATCAGACCTCAACTGCTTGATTTTCAAACCAGTTTTATTTTCTACCATGGCCTTCCATTTTCTGAAGGTATCAAAGACTTCTGATTTCTTCTTCAAAAACTAAACTCACACCTTCTTTGTAGAATCATTGATGAAGGTGGCATAATACAATGAGCCTGTAAGAGATGGAACTGGAGATGGTCCCCACACATCAGTATGAACTAGCTCTAACTTTTCTACCTTAGGTTTCTTGTCAATCTTTGCAAAACTGACCTTCTTCTGTTTCCCAAAAATGCAATCCTCACATAGGCCAACATCTACACTTTTCAGATCTGGCAGCTTCCCCTTTGAGAGAAGTGTCTTCATCCCTTTCTCACTCATATGGCCAAGCATTTGGTGTCATAGGTTTGATTTTCCATTAGCATCTACTACTGCAATGATATTTTCTAAGTTTGAGGTTACATAGAGAGTACCAATCTTCTTTCCACGAGCAATGACGAGTTCTCCTTTGGTAATCTTCCATTCATAGTCTGAAAAGGTTGTACAATATCCTCCCTATCAAGTTGTCCTACCGAAATCAAGTTTCTTTTGAGGCCAGGAATATGTCTTACTTCTTGTAGCTTCCAGGTAGTCCGGTTTGGCAACTTTAATTGGATGTCTCCTTTTCCCATGATCTTCAAAGTTTCATCATTAGCTAGATATTCATCATCAGCTAGATGAACCCTCCTGAAATCACCACTGACATAGTTTTCCATGATTTCTCGGCATGGAGTGGCATGAAAAAATGCCCCTAAATCTAGAATCTATAATTAAATCGGACTGTTGACGTTTAGAATCATAGCATCACCTACTTCTTTTGTCACATTGGCAGATTCCTGTGTGTCAGTATCTTTCTTTGGTGCTCGACAATCCCTCTTAAAGTGATCCTTCTTGCCGCAATTATAGCAGTTAAAATCTTGCATTCCGGATCTAGATTTACCCTTCTAAATTTCGATCTGCTACAATTTGAATTTCTTTCTGAAGTTCTCCCTCTAGACTCTGTGTGTAAAATTGAAGAGTTTGATGCTTCACTTGATTCTCTCTGCCGAATTTCTTCACTCAACACCAGATCCCGAACATCGTCGAATTTCAATTTACTATTTCTCGATGAGCTGCTAACTGTTGTAATAGTAGCATTCCAACTGTCTGGTAAAGATGATAAGAGAATTAAAGCCCAAATTTCATCATCGAATTCAATTTCCATGGAACTCAACTAAGTTATGATTGTGTTGAGTTCATTCAGATGTTGGGCCACTGATGCCCCTTTGGCCATTCGTAAATTGAATAACCGCCTCATCAAGTGAACTTTGTTTGAGGCTGATGGCTTCTCATACATACTGGAGAGAGCCGTCATAAGACTCACTGTGGTCTTTTCCTTTGCTATATTGAAGGCAACATTACGGGCTAACGTCAATCGAATAACTCCTAGGGCTTGTCTATCAAGAAGATTCCAATCTTCATCCTTCATGCCCTTTGGCTTCTTTCCTAATAGAGGTTGATACAACTTTTTATGGTACAAATAATCTTCAATCTGCATCTTCCAAAAGCCAAAGTCCGCATCATCGAACTTCTCAATTTTCACCTTCCCTTCATCTGCAGCCATCGCTCCCACTCAAATCTAGCTTCCTTTGGATCATTTCTGATTATTCCTATGAACCAACGTGTACTAGAACACCTTTTTCGACAAAACTGGAATCGTCGAAAAAATTTCACTATTCACAAAACTCACTATTTACGTGAATAGTGACCTCGCAGAAAAACTGACAGAATTTACCACCAAAATCTCTTATACCAGTTGTTGGGAAAATTATGCAATTTTCCCCCAAAAAAAAGATTTTTAGTAATGCAAAATATCACACATAAAATTGGATAACAGAGTTCGGCCAAATTTGCCTACGTCTCTGGATTTGTTGCAGATCTTTTATTGAAGGGAGAAATTATACAACACTTCTCTCACTAAAGCTTTTCTCTCTAAGCTTTAAGCTTTTATATTTTTTGTTGTGTATATTGCTATTGAATGGAGGAGGCCTTATATAGGCCTCCAATCTCCTCAAATGTCAAGGTTAGGCAGCTTAATGGCTGCTATCTAAATTTGACAAAGTTAGGCAGCAGCTAAAATGGCTATTGCCTTGACTAACAATACTGACAAAGTTAGGCAATAGCCAAAATGGATGTTGCCTTGACTAACAATATATATAGGAGACACACACGTAAATATAAAATATAATAATCATTTATATATACTATCACACCCCCACAATCGGAGCGGGAGATGGTTGGATGCTCAAAATAGATCAAGAATTGCAAAAAGTGGAGATGGTAGGCCTTTGGTGAAAATGTTTGCATACTAATGTGAAAAAGGCGCATAAAGAACATGAACTTGTCCCAAAGTCAATTTGTCTCGGAAAAAGTGAATATCGATCTCGATGTGGTTAGTATGATGATGGTGAATAGGATTGTAGGACAGATAAACAACATTAACATTATCATAGCATACAAGATGGCTTTGGGAAGAGGGTAATGAAGATTCTTAAGAAGGTTGCGAAGCCAACAGGGAAACAATATTCCCAACATCCTCGTACTTGGCCTTGGCACTAGACGAGAGGCCCTGTCGCTTAGAAGACCAAAATATAAGATTGTCTCTAAGAAAAAAAACAAAAGCTTGAAGTAGATTTACATTAGTCGGGACAGTTGGCCCAGTCAACATTAAATGATGCAATCAAACCATCAATAGTAGAGGAGTAAAATTGTAGTCCATAATCTAAGGTGCCTTTAAGGTAGTGTAAAATGCACTTCAAAGCATGGAAATGTGGCTCACGAGGATCATGCATAAACAAGCAAACCTGTTGAATTGCATAACTAAGATCAAGTCGAGTGAAAGTTAAATATTGCAATGCCCCTGCTAAATTGCGATATAGAGATGGATCTACAACTGGAGGCCTAGAGTTACTATATAATTTTGCCTTGGTGTCAACAGGAGTAGATGAAGCATTGCAGGAGGACATATTGGCTCTATTAAGGATCTCTTAGGCATATATTCATTTGTGAACGAAATAAGCCACCCTTGCAATGAGTGACATAAATGCCCAAAAAATAATGGAGTGGCCCCAAATCAATCATAGCGAACTCATTGTTGAGAGATTTGATAATTTGCTAGAGAAGTGACGTGGAAGATGTGATGAGAACAATGTCATCCACGTACAGCAGAAGTATGGCCATATAAGGACCTTGGAGATATAAAAAGAGAAAGGTGTCGAATTTGGAGCCTTGGAAGCCAAGAGTAGAGATTAAGCCCACAAAACACTGGTACCAAGCCCCGAGGAGCCTGCTTAAAACCATATAGAGCTTTGTTAAGGCGATAGACATAATGAGGGTGAGCTGGATCAACAAACTCAGGGGGTTGCTCAAAATAAAGAGTCTCCTTAAGGTGGCCATACAAAAAGGCGTTCTTGACATCTAGTTGATGAATAAGCCAAGAACGAGAGAGAGCCAAACTAAATACACTCCGAACCATAGCAGGTTTGACAACATGACTGAAAGTTTCACCATAGTCAATACCTGGTTGTTGAGTAAAGCCAAGAACTACTCATCGCACTTTGTAACGCTCCAAAGACCCATTTAAATGAAATTTATGTATAAAAATCCATTTGTCGTTGACAACATTGGTATTCAGAGGGCATGGAACAATATCCCAGGTCTTGTTTGTAATGAAAGCATTACATTCATCAGGTGTAATAGTATACTAGTTTGGATCCTTAAGGGCAGAGCAATAAGTTTTGGGAATGAGAGATAAAGAGGAGCATGCTTTCGTATGAAGAGAAAATATTAGCTTGGGCTTAAGAATGCCATGTTAACTCCTTGTCATTATGGGATGTTGAGAAGTAGAAATAGATTGAGGAATTGTGGTTGTATAGGAAGAGGGAGATAGAGTGGTGGTTGGAGGGGAGGATGAGTGAGTTGTGTTTGGAGTAGGAGAGTTGGATAGGAAAGATTAGTAGTGGTAGCATGGGGCATTTCAGGGTGTGTCATGGTGGTTATAGGTGTGGGACTCAAGGGAGAAAGGTTTGGTTCATTGAAGTATGGAAGGAAGAGGGGAGAAATTTCAGTGTCATGCATGAGAAAATTATAAGAGTCCAAAGAAGGAGTATGGAATGTAGAGAAAGGAAAAGAAGTTTCATCAAAGACTATATGGTATGAAATAATGACCTTCCATATGGAGAGATCTAGACAGCAATACTTGAGATGATTGGAAGGGTACCTAAGAAAAACACATAGTGTGGAGTATGGGGCAAGTTTGTGAGGGGCAATGGATGAGAGGTTAGGATAGCATAATGAGCCGAAGATAAGAAGATGGGTGTAGGTAGGAAGTTTGTGAAATAGATTTTCATGTGGGGTTATATTATGTAAGGTTTTCGAGGGAAGGAAATTAAGAAGATGACATGATATGTTAAGTGCTTCCACCCAATGTTGTAGTGGCATATGAGCTTGGAAAAGGAGCACTTTAACATTATTGTTAATGGTGCGGATCATACGCTCAACCTTTCAATTTTGTTGTGAGGTAGGGGCAAGAAAAGCATTCTATAATGCCATTTGTTTCAAAAAATTGTAAGAATGGTTTATTAGCAAATTCAATGTCATTATCATATTGGAAGGCCTTTATCTCACAATCAAATTAAGTACAAACATAAGCACGGAAATTAAGAAATTTAAAGTAAACTTTTGATTTGGCACAAAGAGAAAATATCTATAAATAATGACTGAAATTGTCCAGGAGCAATAAGTAATGCTTGAACCCAGAGATGCTAGTTACAAGAGAGTTCTATAGATCTTAATATACTATTTCAAAAGGACTAAAAGTAAGAGCGAGAGAAGAGAAAAAGGAAAGCTTAACAAGCATAGCCAATTGACAGGCTTGACAAATTGGAGAAGATTTCTCCTTATTTAAAGCTATAAAGTTGTTTTTAATAAGATAAATGAAAACAAAATTTCCTAGATGCCCAAGTTTACGATGTCATAATGAAGAAGAAGATGTTGTAGAAGACACGAAAGCATTAGGATCGAATGACGAGGGTGATGTCATTGGTAATCTGATTGTGAATAGATCACCAAAGCTATTGCACCTAAGAATCTCAGTTCGAGACTGTAAATCCTTCACAAAAAAACCAAATGAATAAATTATATAGAGCAATGATTATCAGTAGTGAATTAACGTACGGAAATAAGATTTTTGACAATGTCAGGAGTGACTAAGACATTTTTTTATTAAAAGGGGAAGGGGAATAAGGAAGAATAGTAGACCCAACATGTGTAACAAGGATGGAGGATCCATTACCAACAACAATATGTTTAGGTAAAATAATACTCGAATTAAAAATAGAAGAGAGATTACCTGGGTAGGCAGTCATATGTGTGAAAGCCCTGGAATCCATGTACCATTCACCGTTAGAGGGAGGTCGAAGGCTCGTTGTGTCAAAAGCATTCACTAGAGTTTCCAGAGAGAAAGGCTGACTGGTGGGCCAGCTTTGCAGGGCCCATTATTGTTAGTGTCTGACGTAATTATGTTGTCCAACCTATTGTGGCTGACTGTAGGCTATTGAGATGCCTGGGCCAGCTAACATGGCTTGTTGGGTTGTAAGCCTAGGACTTGGACCGAGTCAGTATAGGGGCAGGACTGTTGGATGCAGCCCAGCAGTTATTATGTCCAGCCCATTAATTGTTGTGTCCATGAGTTTGTCCAACTCATTGATTGTCATGTCCATAATTCCAAGTTCCAAGATAATTGCCATGTGCATCATAATTATTGTACCCTCTACGGCCATTGTTGTGGTCTCCATATTTGTGACCCCTTATGACCATTACGGCTGCTTCGGCCCCCTCTCCATTAGAGTAATTGCCACAACTAGCTTAAGTATTGGTTTGTCGTAGGTTAAAGGAGCCATGGATAATAACAACTGTCGATGGAGAGGAAAGAGAGTAGATGTTTTTTTGGCTTGATGGTTTTCCTCTAGAAGTAGCATTGACCACACTTGTAAAAATGAGAGAAAGGGATTTTAAGTGGAGATTACATTAACCAAAGGATCATATGTATTAGGAAGACCATTAAGGGTTTGGAAAGCAAGAGTTTGGTCGGGTATGGGATTATCGACATCGACTAAAGCATCAGAGAGGGATTTAATGGCTTGACAATATTCAGTGACAGAAAGAGCCCCTATTCTATAGTGCGGAATTGTTCTTGAAGTTAAATGGCCCTAGCCAATTTATTATCATTGAAAAGACCCTCATTGGAGAGTCATACACCTTGGGGCTGTGGATTAGAAGATCATGAGAGATAGTTCCATATACCCGAGAAAGAACTAAATAGTCTTGTTATTGCCAAGCATTATCATTATCCCTCGATGGTTTAGATGTACCATCAAGATGGCCAAGAGCACAATAGCATCGAGCTGTAATAGTGACAATTCTTTCTAGTCTTAGTAATTATTGGCCTTAAGATCGTGTGTGATGGGAATATGAGTTTTGATATTAGATATAGAGTAAGTAAGATGTAATGGAGGAGGAGGGTTTGATTACCCAAAAAAAAGAAACCACACCTAATGATTGCGACTGGTTACGGCAATAGTTGAAAGGGGCGAGAGAGGGAGATTAAGTTTAAAGATATATATATATATATATAGTGTACAAGGAAGTATATATATACATAAGAGATATACACGTAAATATAAAATATATAATACGTTAATATATACTATCAATTATCTAAAAGGCTAAGCACATATACGATAAATCAATTTTAAAAAAATTCAAGAGAAATGAAAAATAAATTAAACTTTTTTATAAGGTACAAATTATGATTCATGAGTTATTATATTTTGTGTATTAATCACGTTATAAAATTTAAATAATCTTAACTTGAAAAATCAAATGAAACAATTTTGTATTTACTAGCACTCTTTATCAATTATTCTTCCACATTTCAAACACGAGTCAAGGAAGTTCATAAAGCTACGTTTGGATCTGCGGTTCAGTGGGGATAAGTACTTATTCACCGTAGTTTTCAAACACAGTCACATGTTTGGATCTGCGGTAAACAGCCGAAGGTTAGAGAAAAGTACGGTACCACCTCAAAAATCAATAAGCAGAAAGAGAGTTGCGGTAGAAAACTACTTCTGCAGTAGAAATTTTACTTTCCATTAATAACCTTCACTACAAGTATTATTTTCCATTATATTCTTAATTAATATGACTCATAATATATTTTTATGAAATATTTTTTTACTAAATTTATTTTATTTATATTTTCTTATTTTAATTTAATATTTTATT
>JANZXP010000005.1:40155257-40170518 GCA_027576715.1 Erythroxylum flavicans
TTAATGTAAAAGATAGTAGATTTACTACAACTATTAACTTATTAACTTTTCATATAAATATTTTTGTATAATTTATGGATAATTTCATCTTACACTTTACTATAAATAATTATGTTATAATTTATAATTTATGAATTTTTAAAAATACAACAACAATTTTTAAAATTGTCTTAAAAACTTTTGAAAATAAATTAAATGCTCGAGTCGACTCAAGCCCGATAGGCGGCCCGACCCGCCTCCCGTGGCCCGGCAGGCTAGGCGGGTCGGGTCGGGTCGCGGGTCAATAGGACACAGCCCTCCACGGCCCATGGGCCGTGGGCTTGGCCTGCCAGCATATTTTTTTTCAACGGACCGAACGGCCCGTCCTGTTGACATCCCTACACGATACGAGAAGGGTGAGCTCAGTTGTGAACTGCTGTTTGTAATTTTGGGCCAACTCATAGGCCTAGTAGTATTGATTTGAGGTGAAATCAAGTTAACAAGTTAACTTCGCTGGTCTGATCAAACTAAGAAAAGAAAGCCCAAAACTTGGAGAACTGACTGGAGTGGACAGGAGACATTAGTTGTTGTTTGATCAGATGACTACATTTACGTGCCAACACCATAGTCAAGCTCAGGCTGTGTTTTACCTTTCATTTTTACATCTTAGGCATTATTTTGGGGATGTTAAGGTATCTTTGTCACTTACAGAGAGGAATAACAATAGGAAACAGAGACTGAACGTGAAAGCCAGAATGAGGCTTGTGGGTTTGACCGGTGGAATTGCTTCAGGGAAGAGTACAGTCTCCAATCTTTTCAAGTCCCATGGTGTCCCCGTCGTCGACGCAGATCTCGTTGCTCGTGTATGCCAGTTTTTCAACTTGTATCTTTTTCCCTTACTTTATGCGTCAATCTGAGCTGGGAAGTCTCCAGAACTCCGTCTTTTTCTTATTTATCTGTGATAAAGATTTTATATATATATATATCGCGTTGGCCAATTTAGGTGATAAGCTTTCGGCAATTTCTCATCCTGCCTCAGTCGTAGAGATGCCTAATGCTTTATTCCTCAAGCATGGAATTTCAAAGAACCGAAAATAAATGCTTTAGATTGAGATATTAGATTGAGTACTTTCTGCCATTAAGTATAGACCCGTGTTCAGCCATCAAACATGTTCATTGGTACAAAATGATGAGATTGTCATTGCCAAACCCAATGTTACTTCTGATTGATATGGCCTATATTTTAAAACTGTTTATGTCAAGGATTTAATGTTGCACATCCTATTTCATAACTTATGTCATCAGTTGGGGACCCTTCTGCAGGATGTTCTAAAGAAAGATAGCGGTGGCTATAAAAAGGTTGTTGCAGCGTTTGGGGAAGATATTCTTCAAGATAATGGGGAAGTTGATCGGGGGAAGCTGGGCCAGATTGTGTTCTCTGATCCTGGAAAACGCCAACTTCTTAATAGGTACCAACAACTAGTGTGCAAGGGTCTGTATGAAAAAATAATTTGGCCTATTGCACTCCATTTAAATGTAACTGAAAAAGAGAAAAGGAAAAAGAAAAAGAACCACTAAGCTGAACTATTTAGGAATTGATTCAACGATCCTGTGATTTTGTTTTGCTTCAAGTCATTATGGGTCTTTACAACATGGTAGTGATAAGCCTTCAAAGCTGTTCAGAGAAGTGAAGGAGTTTCCTCTGACAATGCTCCTCTTTTGCCTCTGCGAATTCATCCTTGTAGCTTCGAAGAAGCATCAGAACTGAACAGTTTGCATCTGTTTTCCTTGTTTCCTGGCTTTGATTGAAAGTGTTTAATAATAGATGAATAGTCTAAATCATTCAATTATATTTTCGAAGTGACTTCTATATTGGGTTCTCCAGTTGTGTGGTAACAAGTTGACTATATGATTCTGAAAAATGTCATTCTTTTGTAACTTCAGAAGTACTTGATCTCTGAGTCCTGTACTGAAGTTCTAATATATACCTGCGAGTCTTTACTTTTCCAGGAGTATATTCTCTTAAGCTTTTTCCTCTGATATTGTGCCTATGAAGCACATTTGCACAACTTTGATAGGTAATGCATTGTTAAGAAATGTTCATTGGACAATTGCCAAAAAAATTTTACATGCTAATAGGGGAACCTTATGTCCCTGCAGGTTGATGGCTCCTTTTATATCCTCTGGTATCTTTTTGGAAATATTGAAGCTGTGGTTGAAGGGTAAAAAGATTATTATCCTGGACATCCCTTTGTTGTTTGAGGCCAAGATGGATAATTGGACAAAACCCATTATTGTTGTATGGGTTGATACTGAAACGCAGCTTCAGCGACTTTTGGCAAGAGATAAAACCAACAAGGAGGATGCCAGAAATCGGATAAATGCTCAGATGGCCTTGGATATAAAAAGGAGTAAGGCTGATATCATCATTAATAACACAGGATCATTGGAAGAACTGGAGGAGCAATTTCAGAAGGTATTGGCTCAGGTTATGAGGCCCTTAACGTGGACAGAGTTTTGGCTTTCAAGACAAGGAGCCATCACAGCTCTCATTTCCATCATTATGGCCGTGGTTGTAGGTAGAAATGTGTTCAGGAGATAATGGAAAGTCTTCAACATGTATCATTCTGATACTTTAAATGGTGTTTTATTTGTCAGGAAGAGTATGATTCACGTGTTACATTTTTTTGCATTGTTTTACAAACACCTCTCTGCTTTGCATTGATTTTAATGTAACACAACTTAGTCTTGATATGACATAGGGATGTAAAAGTTATTATACATGCTTTATAATGGAGGCACTAAGAAGGATATTCTGAAGAAGGATTGTGTTTATATGTCTTGGTAATTGAAGATAAAGGTCATATTCTTAAACACAAGTATTGGGAACAAAGAAAAATAAGGTCTTGTTTTCGAGTTTTTCATGACAAAAGCAGGGGAACCCTTTATTCTATTCCATATTTTAGTTCTCTAAAGGAAGTATGTTTTACTTTTCCAATTGTATTTGGACAGTACTTTATCTCAAACTCTCTAATGTGGTTTATTTACATTTATGTATTTAAGATTTCTTGCTATGTCGATTTGTTGAAGGTTCTCCACTGTCGTTTTTTGTTTTTATATATTTGTTTCTCTGTTACATCACACTGTTGTAGGCTATCCAATATTGATTATTTATTTTTGTGCATTTACTTTTGGTTATTCATTGACCTAAAAGAAACTTTTTTATGTCTGTTATTTATTTTTGTACATTTATTTTTTATGCTACTTGGACCTATTAAGCTTATCCAATTGTTTGGATGTGTGTTCTAGTTGACTTGCACTTTTCTATAATATCTTATGAATATTTCTTAAATGACAAGGTAAAAGTATATGTTAGTGTAAAGATGAAATATGAGGTTGGCCTAATCATGACAAATGCCCTTTAAAAGTTATGACGTTTCATTTTATTAACTTGTTATGTGTGCTTATCCATTATATCTCAATCGCATATAATAAAGCTAATTGACCAGAAAAACTGATTCTTCATTATTCATTCTTGTTTATCTCCCATGCGACTAGTATTACGGAAGCATATTGTCATACATTTGTTAGAAATATATGACTTATTAACTAATGACTAAATCCTTGAGTATATTTAGTATGTTATACCTTAGATCATTTATTGCATTAATCATCATCTCATTCTCATTATATAAATATTTTGTATTCTTACTACCTTCTAATAGAAGGTGGGCCCTTTGGAATACATCTTAATGAAAACTTAGAATTGAAATGATATTCCTTGCTTTTCAATCCTTTGAATCAAATTAACTTTCTTTTTTAGATGTCTCATTATGTCAAATCATTCTTGATTTTAAAATAACATTCTAAGATAGAAAACATTAATTCATTTATCTAAAATTAGAGATTGAGTAAAAAAGGTACTTAAATTTAAGGTTCACATAGCATCAAAGGATTCTCTTAAATATAACTTGAGACTATGACTTATATTATCTTTATCGGTCGAAATGCACAAATGACATGATTCATGTATTACAGTGTTGACTCTCTTTCATTAAAGCGTACATCTTTCCTTAAATACCATATAGATGATAGTTCAAGTGCACCTAATACTTGATTTCACTTATTTATTTATTTATTTAATCCACCCTTCATAACTCACATTTAGCTTATTAAGACAAATTGGGCAACCATTTCCTTTTTTTTAAGTTAATGTCATTACTAATAAACTTTTACATCCTTCAATGTAATTCACATCGACACTAGTATTTTAAGCCTTGAGCTCTCATTTATCACCTAGATAAATCATTTAAAACTTGTCTTATATCCATTCTTACAAAATAATAGCGGCAATCACTCATGTGGGAAGGCATCTTGTATTAGTCCAGCATACTTCTTGTATCTAGAACTAAATGTTCAACACTCATTTAACATTCATTCTAGAAAAGAAAACTTATTTCAAAATTAAATAACATTATCTAGAATGAAATATTACTTATCTGACATACTTCTTATATTTAGAATTGAATGTTCAACACTCATTTAAAATTTATTCTAGAACTCAAAACTTAATTCAAAATTAAATATTCTCATAATTCAAGAAATAAATTTTTATTTAAAATTCATTTTAGAAAATGTTGTTTAATTATTAATTAAACATATATTGCATCAAATATTCAATGACAACAAACTATCACCATTGACAACAAGTATTATGAATAATCTTTAGAAATATTCATTGCAATGTTATGCCTTTGACATAGTTATACTTAATATCTATGTATTTGATTTGATATTAACATAATGTATTTAAGAATATTGATTTCTTCGAAATAAAGAACAAACTTTTTTCTCTTGTTCTTCCAATGGAATCCATACATACTACATATTGCTTAAGTTCTCACCCTTAACAATTAGGGTCACAAACACTTTTACTATCTTACATACAAAATAGGTCAAGTATTCGGTTGATATATATGAGTTTATAATAGTAAGAAATTGTTACTTGAATAATACTTAGCAATCTTAACCACAAAGGTGTGTTCATTATTAGCCATATTCTTCATTTTGATCATGCTTAATAGCCAATTTGTTGTTCGCTTAACAAACCACTTATTATCATAAGCTACCAAAACATATCATTCATATGAAATGATAAAATTAAACATTTATCATTGGATATTTTAACACAGCTAAGTGGTCTTTTCCAGTTATACTAAATCATATAATATGATTACTAATGTAATATACCACCTACTTTGAGATTATGTTAGACCATATATTGATTTTAATTATTTGAGCATATAATGCTTTTAGCCTTTCTAAATGAAACTTAGTGGTTGTACCGTATAGGTTACTTCATCTAGTTCTTCATTTAAGAACATAGTTCTTACATCAATTTGATATATGTCAAGATCCATTTCTACTATTAGAATCAATTAAACTAATGTAAACTTCACAATAAATGAGATTTTTGTCTAACAATCAATCTCTTCAATTGTGTAGATCTTTTGGCCACTAGGCACACTTTGTATCTTCCAAAGATGTCATCAATCTTTTACTTAACATTTAAAGAACACTTTTTTTTATGGCTATATGTCTTTTTGGAAGATTATCCAAGCCTTATACTCAGATCAAACTCATTAAAGTTCATTCGTCTTCTATTGTTATAAATCATTCACCTTTAGCAAGATTAGATATAACCTTTTTTTCATATTCCTTGACTTATTTTTTTTTTGGAATTACTACAAAGATTATTCCTTTTAACTTTAAAATTTGCACAATGAATAATTTTCTCATAATATGGGTATAATGAAAATTCGAGAAATGAATCTCTCTATATTCATATCGCTCCCATTTAAATGAAATAATGATAAAGAGCTCCCATTGGATTGCAATTGTTATTAATTAGAAACTAATTCATCATCTCCTAAATTGCTCCCATGTAGATGAATACCATTCAATTGGTCTTGTTTACAATATCATTATAATTTAACTCTCTGATATAGAAATAAGTTAATAGTTCTTGATTTGGAAAATCATTCTCTATAACAATAACAATAATAATAACACAAATTAACAATTCTGCTAAACGCAAAGTCTGAGGAGGTTCAATAGTATACAACCTTACACCTAATTAGTAGAGAGACAGTTTCTAAATGATACATAAGAAAAAAATAGAAATAGAAATAATAAATAAATAATTTAATTACTTGTTTATTACCTTGTTCCACTCTAAACATATATCCTTCGGAATGTTAAAAAATTATCTTTTAAAGATACTCTTCTTCTTTTTGGAAACTAAAATTCCATACGTATAAGAGGGATATAAATATAAATAACAAACACATTCTAAAAAAATCCGATATGGTTAATCAGGTCTCTTAACTATCCATATCTCATATTTTTAATAATATGATTCCATAGGCACCTTATAAATACATATTTGATCATCAATGACACATCACCTCAATAGGTGATAGGTAAATGTGCTTGTGCCATTATAAACTTAACCATGAGAAGATTGTTATTTCTCATCTCCACACCACCAACTTGTTGGTGGATCATATGATAGTCATTAGCTATCCATTCAATTTTCATTTTGTGATCTCTTGAATTGATCAAAGAACTCTTCTTATAATTGATCAGTTATTGAAGTCTTATATTAGTATATTTTATTAATTCTCAACTAAAATCATATATTTCTTAAAATAACAAAATGTGTCAAAATTTGAGAAATCAAATAAATATAATGATATTGAGTATAATTATTAGCAAATGTGATGAAATAAGTACATGGCATTGTGCTCTAATATGTGTTTAGCCACATATATCTTCATAAGTTACTTGCAATAGCTTAACAACTCTTTATCCTATGCTCAATAGTTTTCATTGTTTTTTTCTCAAGTAGACTATTATAATTTATGTAAGTTTGCTAAACAAAATATGATTGACTAGTCAATTTTTTTTGATTTTGTCCAATATAACCAAGTCTACCATGCCATAAATTGGCATAGATATTATAAGAACTAGATGATGATATTAAACAAAAGCTAATTTTATTTTTTAATAAACATTATATAATCCTGCAAAATCATCCAATATAAAACCATGACTATTATAATGCTAAAAAAAATTGTCCTTTCTAACATTATAGAAATTAATATCAGATCCAAGGCTAAATAAAACAGGACATAACCAAGAATTTTTATTTATGAAAGGACCTTTTATTTTTCCCATTTTAGTTGTCCTTAGTTCTTCTTGGAATACTAATAATTGTGGAAGACTTTCTTTCCACTTTTTACTTACAATCATCATAATGCTTGCTCTTCTTAGTTTTTAAATCATTATGAGTATAACTTAACCATATATGTCTAAGTATATGGCTTGGAAGCCTTAAGATGTTTATAAATAGGTGCCTCATAGCATCCTATATCATTTTGATATTCACATTAAGGGTTAAGTACATTTTCATATACTCCTAACATAGAGGTGAGAATGTATAACAACTTACACTAGGTTAGTATAAGATAAGATATAACTAACATCACTCGATTCACTATGTTTGACATTAGCTTCATATACCTTAAAATTGAGTTCTCCTATCTCGAATTCTCATTTATGATTTATTTATTTATTACAGTCTATATATATATGTCAATCATAATTATAAGTGATCATAATATGGTCACTAGGATGCCACTATTACATATTACCACTATGGACTATATGTCCTTAATATAGTCATATCTTTTGATCTCTAACATAACACCACCAAATATGTTGTATAACCCAAAGAGTTCTTCTTTTAAGTGAGCTACATGCCTTATAATTTTACCATGTTGGGTTATACTATCCTTCTTAAAGACTATCATATTTTCATGTAATAAGACAAAAGCCTTTTACTCTTACAATATATATTAGATTTCCATGCTTCCAAATTTCTAAATTGTTGCCATTAAAATTTTCACCTCTAATGAATCTTACGACAAATTTTTAGATATAGTATTCATTTTTCTTAAACACATATGTCCATAATGACATATCTAATATGTGATTGTTATCAATTCAGTTAATCTTCTAAATAGAAACTTTAATTGTTTTCACAATTATCTATAGAATCAAAGGTCACTATGTTTCTAATCATTATCTGTATAATATTTGATCAATAATGAATCATTCTATTTAGGCCTATTTACTTACAAATATCTCAAATATGATATTTATATCACATTCATATAAAACAATCAAAACTAAAAAGAACAAAGCATTTTAGTGAAAACATAATATTAAACATTTAACAATTGCTACAAACAACTAATGTTATGTAAGTATCGTTAAGCATCAAATAATAAATGATTAACACTTTTTGACTAAAATTATAAAATTCAATGAACCTTACGAATATGAATTAGACAAACTCTATGACGAATTGATTCATTTAGTTCTTTAAATGAATCATTGAAATTTATATCCACTATTAGTTTTATAAAGTCTTTTGATAGGCCACTAAAATTAAGACCTCTAGATACTTCTTTTCTCCAAAACTCTTCCAAGCAAGTTTACATCACTTGACTATATGTATGAATATGATCCAATGTAGTATTTCACACTTTAAATTAACAAATCTCTATGTTTAGGGTATGAGCATTTTGCAAAGTGCCTTATATTTGCTCATTAGAGTGGAGAACTGATAACCAGTAAAGCTAGGACTTTGTATCATGTTATTCACCAATATAACATGTAACATTAGGTTTGTCTCATACGTTATATGACATTAATCCAATTGTGGCTTCATAAAATCCAAACGATTTCATTGAGCTAGAGTTCGAATTGAAATTGGGGTTCTTGTTACAACCATTTTCTTGAAATGAATTTGAAGAAAAAATAATATTCAACATTTTTGATAATACTTTGAAATGTATCCTATAATATGAGCATATCATTAAAGCCAAAACGCTTGAAGGAGTTAAACTTAATGTTTGATTTAATTAATTTAATTCCATTAAAAACTCATTTATAATTTATTATTACACTAATAATTATAATTTAATTTGAAAAATATTTCTTATATATATATAGTTTAATCAGAAACTCATTTCTAATATTCAACTTATGAACATACTAATTTAAATTTAATTAGAAAATTATTTCTAATTAATATTGAACTAATCAATTTTAATGTTATAATTTACTTAGAAACTTATTTTTAGATATCATTAAATCTCAATTTTTTAATAAATTTAGAAATTCATTTCTAATAAATAATTTATCATTTGACCTACAAATCTTAACTTGTATTCTTACTTATCACAATATTTAAGTCCATATCAAAATTTATTTTAACCCTACTGAAGAAGTTAGGGTTGCGATTTTCTCAATGAATCAGGATAAGTCACCAGGCATAGATGGTTTTAACCCAGGATTTTACAAGAAGTATTGGGCTATTGTGGGGAATGATGTCACTTGTGCGATCTTGGATTGGCTTGATAAGGGGGAATTTCCGGAGGGTGTCAATGATACCTCTTAGGTCCTTATCCCGAAGAAGGAGTCACTAGAAACGATCAAAGACTTGAGGCCTATAGCGCTATGTAATGTTATTTATAAGATTGCTGCCAAGATGCTTGCCAATCGGTTGAAGGTGATCCTACCTCATGTTATTTCCGAATCACAAAGTGGCTTTGTTCTGGGTCGCCTGATTACGGACAACATTATATTGCTAATGAGGTGGTGCATTACATGAAAGGGTTAAGGCGGGGACCTGTGGGTTTTGCTGCGTTAAAAATAGACATCGCAAAGGCGTATGACAGTATTGAATGGGACTACTTAGAGGCCATAATGACAGTTATGAGATTCTGAAAAAAAAATGGATTCGATAGATGCTAATGTGTGTGTGTGTCTACAGTCCAGTATCAGATTCCATTCGGGGAGGAGCTCATAGGCCAGATCATCCCGAAACAGGGACTTCGTTAAGGGGATCCTCTTTCTCCGTATCTATTCATTCTTGGTGCTGAAGGGTTTTCTGCACTTATTCGAAAATATGAGCAGCAAGGTTTGCTGCGTGGGTGCAGGTTGGCGTCCTCAGTTCCAACGATCTCACATTTATTCTTCGCGGATGACGTATATTTGTTCTTTCGGGCAAACCTAGAGGAAAGTCAAGCAATTAAGAATCTGTTGGAAGTGTATAGGATTGCATCCGGCCAAAGGGTAAACTTTGATAAATCCTCTATTAAATTTAGCTCTAATGTTGGTGCTAGTAGGAAAGTGGATATTTATAGTGGGCTTGAAGTTAGGGAGGAATCTTACGCAGCAAAGTATTTGAGAATGCCTATGTCGGCCAGCCAGAAGAAGAAAGTGGTGTTTGAGTTTCTGAAAGTGAAGTTGATGAACATAATTAGAGGCTGGCAGGGGCGTGGTCTCTAGGGCTGGAAAAGAAGTTCTCCTCAAGACAGTGGCTCAAGCTATTCCTACATATGCCATGAGTTTATATCTGTTGCCTAAACAAACATGTGCGGAGTTACATAGACTGATGAATAGGTATTAGTGGGGAAAAATTAAATGGCAAAAGTGGAAGACTCTCTGTTGTAGCAAGTTTGTCAGTGGGATTGGGTATAGAGACCTGCAGGATTTTAATATCGCCTTGTTGGCCAAACAAGGTTGGCGTATGCTTAAAAGAACTGAGAGTTTAATGGGCAAAATTATTAAGGCATTGTATTTTTCTGATGGAAATTTTCTAAGCTCTTCTCTTGGGTAAGCCCTAGCATGATATGGCGAAGTATTTGGCAGGCGAAGGAACTTTTAATTAAGGGTTGTCGGGTTTGGATTGGTAGTGGAGTTGATGTTAATGCCTGGAATTCTCCTTGGTTACCTTGTCCTCGTAATGGAATGGTCACAACAGCGAGACAAGATGAGTTCCCTCTTCTGATGGTGGTTGATTTAATTTGCTCAGAATCTAGATGTTGGGATCATGAGAATGTGAGAGCCATTTTTAATGACCCGGGATGCTAAGCTAATTTTGTATATCCCGTTGAGCTTACGGAATGTAAGGGACAAGTGGAGCTGGTTGGGGGAGAAGAATGGTGAGTATTCTATCAAAAACAGATATAGGCTTCTTCGGAATTCTGGCCAAGATAAGGTTCCTATTGATAGGTTGGAAGTTTGGTCTTATGTATGGAGTGTTGCTGCGATGCCGAAAATGGTTAACTTGCTATGAAGGGCAGCTGTGGATGTTTTACCTACACGTACTAAGTTGCGACAGCGAAGGATTTTGATTGATGACATCTGTCCCGTGTGTGGTCTGGCCCCTGAGACAGCACTTCATGTTTTGTGCCAATGTGAGTTTGCGCGAAGGGTTTGGCAGCAATCAGGGTTGGGTTGGGTAATGGGTAATTCTTCGTCTGTTAAGGAATGGCTCCTCCTCTTTATGTAACAGATGGGTCATCGTAATTGGGGTGGAATTGCAGCTTTGTGTTGGAGTTTGTGGAAACACCAGAACCAGGTGGTGCGGGATAGAAAATTCTCGAAGGCAAGGGATGTGGTGAGTTCAGCGATGAATCTGTTGCAAGCTTGGGTACTGGCTCAAACGGAGCATCATGATAGGGGAGAATTACCGCACGATCACTCATCTGAACAGAGGTGGATGAGACTGGAGTGGGGATGGTTCAAAATGAATGTTGATGCTGCCACCTTTGATGATGGAGGCGTTGTGAGCTTTGTTTTGAGGGACAGTGACAACAGATTTTGTGGTGGCTACATGCGTAAGTTTCAGGATGTGTCGGACCCGATGCTGCTAGAGGCACTGGCTGTTTGTGAGGCCCTCTCTTGGCTCAAGGACAGAGGAAAGACTAACGTTACTGTTGAATCTGATTGTTTGCTAGTTGTTAACTGGATTGACAAGGCCAGTGTTATGAATTCGGCCTTAGGACTGATAATTAGTGATTGCTGTAACCTGCTTTCTACTCTTCTCAATGTTAGAGTACGTTTTGTTAGAAGGACTGCTAATCGTGTTGCTCATGCTATCGCTAGAGTTTCTCGGTCTCTTTCGGGCCTTCATGTGTGGGGTTACACTCCACCAAGTTGTATTCTTTCTTTACTTCATTCTGATTTAATGGATTAAGTTCTTTCGTTTAAAAAAAACCCATTTAAAACCAATCTTTAAACGTTTATAAAATGTATTGAAATACGCCTACATCAAATTTATACAGGTTGTAAGATGCAGATAAATGGTAAGTAATTCTTAATTTATTAACATAGGTTACAAATTCAAATACTTGAATTAGGAGAAAGTGAAGAAAATTTTTTCATAATGAACTTTAATTGAGATTGGCCCCACGGACTTATAGGTTCAAAATAGAATTCTTGTTTCCAAACATTTATTATTTTTATTGTTGTTTTTACTTTTTAGTTACCCTAGCAACTAAAAACCCATCTTCTTCTACTTTAAAACCCTAGCCACCTCTTTTTTACAAAAATACACCAACCACCTCAACCAGAAAAGCCACGGTCGAACAGCGACTCCAATCGTACTCTTCCTCGATCCATTCTCAGGTAGACTGCAGTTTTAGGACTAGTTATTGTCGATACGGAGATAAGGAGAATATCTTATATATAACACAAAACTTTTTACGTGAGATGAGGATGGCCACCATAACCTAAAACAAACATATGTAACAGTGGTGGTAGTGGCTTTTCATAAAATCGCCATAGTGATTTCAGCGGCTACGATGGGTATACCATTTTTATGGCTGAAGTTTTCAAGTATTTAATTAAAAAAAAAAAAAGAGTTTTGCAAACATTTAAACATCTTTGTCCAGATTTTCACAATTACATGATACAAATTATATAGGATTTCGCTGTAAAGACATGAAATGACAAATAATGGCCTATCCAGATAAAACATACATAAGATGACCACATAGATGATTCGGGCTTTAAAACAAGCCTCACAAAACACAATTATGTTTGGTCAAAATCTTAATTTTGATGCATAAGGCAACAAAATACCAATATTTTTAAAACCAGATAAGACTAATCAGTCCGACAAAAATAAATATAAATTAACCTAATTTCAATCCAGTTTAAATTTATAACCTTTTATAAAAAAAAAATCAGCCATACAGTAATAAATCCGCCGGTATTCTAAAACAACCGGCCGGTTCTTGAAGAAAACCGACAATATAACCTTGAGAATCTGTTAAATGTGAGGCCCATCGGCAGGTTTTGTCCACCAACGAATGAACCTTTTGACAGAACGTACAGAGGTTGCATTATTTGATACAGAACGCACAGAACTTGTTGAAGTAAAAGGCTTTTTTTTTTAAGAATTGCAAATTGAATTTGTTGTTTTAGGAAAGTTTAGAAATTTTTTTACTTTTCAACCAATTTTTTCTTTTCAGTTCTCTCATATACTTTAATTAACAAATTATACTTTTTAAATTTTAAATTTTATTTATTGCTTTATATTTTAATTAAAATTTTATTTTAAATAATTATTGTTAAAAATGAATTACTATTTTTTATTTAATCTCACAAATAAATTATATTTATCAAAATCTAGGTTCTTTATAATTTAATTGAAAATTTATAAATTAATATTGTTAAAAATAATTAAATATATATTAATTAATAATCCAATTTATTAAATAAATTCATGATAAAATAATTGCTTAAGATAATTTAAGAATGCGTTAAAATATAATATTTAAACTATAAAGCAATATGTTTAAAGGACATTTAAAAAGTTAAAATAAAGTTAGAATTATTTCTATTGACTTTTTTTAAACATACTTTAACTTTTATGAGTTTTTAAATAAATGATAATATAAAAATATAATAATAATAGTAATAATTTTAAATTTTTTGTTATATTCAATATTAGTTTAAATTATAGATTTATTATTAGTTTATTACATATTAATAGACATTATTAATGCAATTTTATTTCAATAAAGTATTTTATTTTATATTATATTTTAATTATTCTTATAATTTTTGTTTCTTATTTATTATATACTGGTTTATAGTTGTTTAATACCGGTTGAACCTTTAAACCTTAAACATTTTCTTTGACCGGTTTAATATCCGAGCCGGTTTTTAAAACATTGCAAAATACACCATAATTCAACTTTTTTTTCGCTTCTTAGAAGAGGAATATCGCATCTTTCTTATGAATATTATTTTGGTTATAATAAAAACTAATCTATATTCTATATTCAAATAGGAAACTTGTATTTTCAAATTCTCAACTTCTAAATTCCACTGCCACGATAAAAACAAATTGTTGCTAGCAATTATTCTACAGTAAAGATTTCAAGTTTGTAAATAGAATTAAGATCAAATATTTTAATTTCAAAATAATCAATAAAATCTATTTTCAAAATCAATAGATAAAATTCATATTTATTATAATATAATTATGAAACTAGCTCTGATTCCAATGTAAGAAATTTTAATTTATAGATAATGTGATATGATCGAAACATACTTGTATTATTAATTGAATAAAAATCACCCAATTTTCACTTATTTTATATGATAAGGAACTTGTAGAATCTCAAAACTTGCATAACTCTTTTTACACAATTTTTAATTATTTTAAAATTTTCTCATCCAATCATCAATCTGTTTGATAACTTATATCCTATATATGATTTTCTAAAAGTTATGATGTTTACAATTGCAACATTTTATTTTATTAACTTATTATCTATGCTTATCTGTTAAAATATGTCATAAGTGATACATATCCAATAGAATCATGCGTATCTATTAACTTATTAACATTAATGAAAAAATATAACATAACAAACAACAATGATACTTGTATGATATGAAATATATCATTGTTTCGTTAGTAAGCCTTAATTTTTGAGAACTTTATGCCAAATTTTAATAGATAAATTAATTTTCTCTCACTAATGCTAAACTACATTATAGAAAATTCATATAGGATTAAACATTTATATCACTCCTTATCTTATAAATTCCTGAATTTCTAAAGATCTTTGAATGTATCTTGAGACATAAGATCAAATTCAATCTATATATGTGTGAAACGATCAGCAAAATGCTTGATAGTGAAATACATAAGATCAAATTTAATCTATTAATGTGTGAAATGATCAGCAAAATGCTTAATACTGACATAAATTTTAAGTCTTTCCATTATATTACGATAATGATTAATAAATTGCAAGAATAAGAACAAAATGATGAACATCAGTGTGTGTGTGTGTGTGTGTGTGTGTGTGTGTGTGTGTGTGTGTGTGTGTGTGTGTGTGTGTG
>JANZXP010000005.1:40170618-40203046 GCA_027576715.1 Erythroxylum flavicans
ACACCATTCAACCCCCCTTCTTGTGTATCGAGTTTCTTGTACGTAAAGTCTATACTAACGTGTGATTTACTTCAGAAGAGCGTATTGAAGCGTCAAAGATGTCTTCTGAGGCATATGCAGTTAGTTCTAGATCACACGGAGCTATGAACAAGAAACACAAGCATTATGGTGGATACAAGTGGAAGAAGAATAAGAAATTCAACCACTCTCCTCAGGAATCCAAGAAGGAAAAATGGAACCAATGTGGAAACGAAAAGCGTTCTTTCAAGAAGAAGAACATGAAATGTGTGAAGTGCTATAATTGTGGTAATAAGGGCCCACTTTGCTTGAGTTGTATCGAGCACAAGAAGGTACAACTTTATAGTACAAATATTTTTCTATGAATGTTTCTTATTTTGTTTTTCTAACTTAATCACATCCTTTGTAGATTGTAGACTCAGGAGCAACTAACCATGTAGCGAAGGGTCGAGATGCCTTCATTGAGTTTCGTAAACTCCCACATGGTAGTCGATGACTTTATGTAGATAACAATTCCAGAGTTGCTGTACAAAGAATTGGTACATGTAAATTGGATATACGTGGAGGATGACCTCTTATCCTATATGAAGTATTATATGCTCCATAAATTTGTAGGAATCTTTTATTTGTGTTGATATTGGTTAGAATTAGTTTCAATATAAATTTCCACGACGATGGAATGAATTTGTATCTTGGATCTATTCATTATGGTCATAGTTCTTTATGTGATGGTTTTATAGTACTAGAAATGTTAAAGGAAAATAATAATATTAGTTATTCATTATTTACATCTAGATTTCAACAATGATGCAACTTTGTGGCATGTTAGACTATGTCATATTGGTCAAAATCAAATAAGTCGATTAGCTAAAGAAGGACTTTTATGTAATCTAAGTCAAGTAGATCTACCTACATTTGAGCATTGTTTAGCTGGTAAAATGGAAAAAAAAGCCATTTGGAAAGGGAACACGAGCTTTATATCCATTGCAATTAATTCATTCTGACATTTGTGGTCCAATGAATGTAAGGGCTAAAAGTGGGGCAGTTTATTTCATCACCTTTATAGATGACTATATTCGGTATGGTCATGTCTATTTGATTTCTCATAAATCAGCAGCATTCGATTATTTCATAAAATATATGAAGTTGGTTGAGAATCAATTAGATAAGAAAATAAAAACATTACGAACTGATTGTGGATAAGAATACTTGTCAAACAAGTTCAAGGCTTTATGTGATGAGAAAGGAATAGAAAGGCAGTTAACAATTCCTAGAGCCGCATAACAAAATGGCATCGCTGAAAGATGAAATAGGACGCTATTATAAATGATTAGGTCCATGATGGCCTAAACAAATTTACTAATCACTTTTTGGGGTGATGTGTTACTAATAGGCACCTATGTACTTAATCGTGTGACCACGAAATCACTTATTAACATACCATATGAGTTGTGGACTGGTAGGAGACCTGACATGTCAGGTCTCAGATCTTGAGGGTGTGCAGCCTAAGAGGGAGAAAGAGTATTTTTATTAGATACTCAGAACACTCAAAAGGATATGTGTTCATTAGTGAACAAGGTAATGAAGGTGTAACTAAATTTGAATCATGAGATGTAACATTATTAGAGAATGATTTTCCCAAGCAAGGCTAAATAGGTACCTATTGTTATATGAGACGCTTGATTAGAATGACTCTGTTATGAAGAATCAAGATGAGAAACTTCAACCAAGGGTGAGCAATTCCACAAAAAGGTTCTCTATGATGACTGATCTAAGTGGGAGCAATCAAATCAATCATGAATTTGTTTAAGAGGAAGTAATCGAGGAATAATTCTCTGACGTCATTTTGAGATTAAAGGAGAAATTAATATGATTGTCCTGCAAGAGGAAGAAAAGCCAAGGAATGCAAATGAGGCTCTTACTGGCCCTACTAAAGAAGAATGGATGAAAGCAATGAAAGAAGAAATGACTTTTTTATGCTCCAATCAAGTATGAGACTTGGTTGACCTCCCTAAAGGGCGTAAAGCAATTGGGAACAAGTGGTTCTCAAAATAAAGTGAAAAGCTGATGGCAATATCAAAAGATACATGACATGCCTTGTAGCAAAAGGATATACACAACAGAAGGGAATTGATTATGAGGAAACTTTTTCACCTATTGTGAAGTTTGCTTCAATCCGTCTTATTCTGGCTATAATAGCCAGTATGGATCTTGAATTATATCAAATGGATGTAAAAACTGCTTTTCTCCATGCAGAATTAGAGGAAGAAATCTATATGGAACAACCTGAAGGTTTCATCAAGGCAGGTCAAGAAAATAAGGTATGTCAGTTATTAAAATCGATTTATGGCCTGAAGCAGTCTTCAAGACAATGGTACATTCATTTTCATAACATAATCATTTCGTATGATTTTTAAATGATCGATGAAGACCATTATGTGTATGTATCTAAAGATAAATTCACGATTTTATCTTTATATGTGGATGATATATTGATTGCTTATAATGATTGTGTGTTCCTTAAGCAAATTAAAGATTGGTCATCATCTAAATTTGAAATGAAAGACATGGGTGAAGCAGCATACATTTTTGGAGTCAAGATTTCAAGAGATTGTTCAAAGAGATTATTATCGCTTTCACAAGTGATGTACATTCAAAGAATTCTTGAACGATTCCGTATGCAAGATTGCAAACTAATTGATAATCCTATTGCTAAAGGAGAAGGCCTTAGTATGAGAATTTGCTTGTCAATGCCACAAGAACAGGAACAAATGAAGAATGTTCCCTATACCAGTGCAGCTATAAGTCTAATTTACGCAATGATGTGTAAAAGACCAGATATTTGTTACGCTGTTGGAATGGTGAGCAGATATCAATGAAATACAGGCCAAGCACATTGGAAAGTAGTAAAGAGAATATTGAGGTATCTAAAGGAAACTGTGGACTATGCATTATATTATCAAAGAAATGATCTACGTATACAAGGGTATACAAATGCAGACCGAAAAGGAGATTTGGATGAAAGAAAATCTACTTCAGGATATGTATTCTTACTAAACCATGGAGCAATATCATGGAAAAGTAAGAAACAATCTTGCGTAGCATTATCCACAATGGAAGCTGAATTTATAACATTCTCAACTATAGTACAAGAGGCTGTGTGGCTTCATTGATTCTTAGTGCATTTGGGACTCATTAAAAGCAAAATTGATCCAATGACCATTAACTGTGATAGTCAAGCTGCAATAGCTTATACTAAAGACCTCAAATTTCATTGTAAGACAAAACACATAGATACCAAGTATAATTATGTGAAAGATATAGTTGCACCAAAAGAAGTGAACATGAAATATATATCTACACGAGATATGATCGTAAACCCAATGACAAAACCAATTTCTAGAGATGTATTCATTGGGCATGTAAAGTCACTAGGATTACGTAGATGTTGACTTGTACTAATAAACCTTTCTCTGTGTATGTTCACTCATTATAATATCACATTTTGGATATAATGTATGATGACGGTTATGCATTGTGTATCATTTGATTCATGAATATATATGTTTTGCATAAATATATATTTTTTGGGATGAATCACAAGTATATGAGACAGATTAAAGATTGGCCTTCTCACACGGGAAATCACCTCTAGTGTTTATGCTTACTAGAGATGAGACATATTTAAAGTTTATTATCTAGGTGATAATTGAGAGCGAGAAACTTAAACTATAAATGTCACAAGGAAATTGGTTCAAAGTGATTTAATGATCACTGTATTTGTCTTACGTTGCCATATGTGAGTTCTGAATAAGTTTTAAGTAGATAAGTGAACTCAAGTTAAACATTAAGTATGTTTGAACTATCATCTATACGGTATTTCTTGAATGAAAGATGTTCAAGTTAAACGAAATAGATAAATACCGTAGCACATGACTTGTACCATGTGTGCAAAACTAACCACAAAAGGGATTAATGTAAGTATCCAGATCTCATCTTATATTGTGTGAGACCCTTGAGGTTCAGAAGAACCTCGTCGTATACCCTTATAACTCTTGTCTCATTCTTGAGAATTGAATTTAAGGTTTGCTACTTTAGGTTATTACCAAAAGATCATGCAAGATGCGATCCTATGGAATAATTCTAAGAAAGCAAATTAAATTTAATTCAAAAAAGAATTGAGAACAGAGGAAGGTCATTTATTTAGATCATTGACTCACATGAAAGGTATTCATAAATGGCCATTGTCTCTTTAGTAGAGAATTTGAATACAGTCATGAAACAAGAAACTAAATGAGACCAAAAGAAAGTGAAAATGCGAGATATGACCTAGGGTATAGCATACAATGTCTACTCAAGGATACATAAGTCCTAGGATCAATTTGTTAATCGAGATATCATATACTCCTAACAGATATATGACAATGTGCTCTCGTCGTATGCTGGTCACACCGGTTATTAAATAAGTATGAGCACTGCAGAGTCTTTTTAATTAAATTAAGGAGATAATGGATCATATACACCCATGAGGGGTCTAATAGTAATTGTTCTTTAAATAACTACCAAAGGGAGTTAAGTGGTTTTGAATATAAAAACTAAAGAATGAAATAAAGAGAAGACGCTACATGTGTTTTGGTCTCTGCATTGTTTTGTTTCATACGGAAGAACAAGAAGAGTGTAAGATTTGCAGAAAAAAAATTTTCTTTAATCGGTGGGAATACAACAATAGTTCAAGTATGTAATTATTTGTTGTTTATACATATGCAAAGATCCTGTTTATAACATTATCTATGTGATTATGTTCTTGCTTAGTTATTCTAACACTATCCCTCCTTCTCACTTTTTGTGAAAGAATTTCATACCCAATAGTACGATTGCCTCATACTAACCTCAACAAAGAATTTTTCTTGACAATCTTATAACGAAAGAACACTAAATAAATAACTCAAGTGATTAAACAAAATTCAACATAAATGAAAATAATTGAGAAAAAAAAGCAATTTCCTTAAATATACAACTTCGTCAACGAAAGAACTGGAGTTATCAACCAAGAAACCTGTTATGAATCTTCGATATAGTCATTGAAAAATCTCACGCATAGTAGCCTCAAAACGTCTTAAATCAACAAATGTTTCATCAACGAAACGTTAACCCAATAGAGCTGCAACAACCATGACAATTATTGAAGTTTTTGCACCAAACCAACAACAAAGACAACAGCTACAAAGTCACAAAAACTTCTGGAATTTTCGCACACCAACACTAAAACGATAGCCACAAAATTACGTTATCCCTTAACAGAAAAATTAAGCAATACTTAGAAAAAACCAGCTGCCCAATTGCTCTCAATGGACATTTAAAATAGAGGAAAACGCAACGCCCAAAACAGAGAAACCACACAACCTTTTGTTGGTTCTTCAAAAACAAAAGAATATGCAGTTGCTGAACAAACACATAATATACATGAAAACTCCCTTCACGTTTTCGCAATCATCAAAGAGAACATCAATAGAACATCCCCATATACAAGAACAAAAACTTAGATTGCATGAAGAAAATCAAGTGGAAGATAGCCACTAACCCAACCTATACGGCAATCATCTCCTATATGGCAATGATGTATTTACGACAATAATAAAAAAGAACCTTGACAATTTACCACCGTAGGCACATCCAAGAATAAGGTACTCATATCATGCAAGAAGTCTTCACATAGTAGAATTCTTCATTCATCACACCTTTTGGTCACGTGATGCACATCCACATCTTTTATAAGATTAGGTCTTTATCTAAGTCAAACTCATTGTATCTTGTACTTTATCTTGATTTAAATTTGAAGTCTTTCATTATCTTAGAGATCTAATTATCAAAAATGCAAAAATTAAATAATAAGATATATACCATATATCTTAAGAATCTCCCCCTTTTTGGCATTTTTGTCACAAATAGGAAACTCCCCCTAAATGAAATAATTGGACATATAATCCACATGAAAAAAGAACTTCCCTTTAATCCAACATCCATTAAATTCTTCAAGTTCAAGAAACATCCAAAGAAACAATAATGGACAATTATCTAATGGACAATTATCTAATAATCCAAATTTCTCCCCTTGAGACAAAAAGATGTCAAAAATAAGACTAATAGTCACGAAGGTACCTTAAAATCTCCCCCTGAATTGAACAGTCACCAAAAACAATCTGATATCTCCCCCTTGGGACAAAACAATGTCAAAACAAGAATCCTTTAATGTGATCAATCTTAGTGAATAAAGAAACATAAGAATCACTTCAATTCCATCTTTATAAGACTGATCAAATTCATAAACCACATAATCAAGCATAGCCTCATGTACACATCAATCAACTGAACCTTAGAAAACCCATAAATAAAAACTCAGAAAGCCTAAACGTTAACTCCTTCGAATCTTTTTTTAATAAATAATATCAAGCTATACTTCAAAAATGTAAAGCACACAGTCCCTATGCCCTTTGAAGAAATCCAAACCTGGGCTCATTTCTCATCACATTATCTCGATCATCAATTGTCTGGTTGATTTCTTCATCTGAAGTAACTAACTTATCCTCTGTCTGAACAGTTACTTCACAATCAGTAACTAACTGTGAAATTAGACAATTTCTTGTTTTTCCTTCACAAAGTCTTTTTGCTTGTAATTGACCCTTTCTAATCTAAATGTGCTTTGGTACCATGGGCTACTATTGGAAATTTAATGGAGAGTGTCTAGATTTTCAATGTTGACCCCTTTGAAACATCATTTGTAACATCTTGTAGCATCTAAGCCTTATAGGTCCAATGACTCCACAAAAATGACATGTGTTTACAAATCTTTGATTCTTCCTCGAAGTTTCTTCTTGGAAAGATCTAGATATGTCATCTTTCTCATCATTCACCTGGGAACAGACACCTTTGTAGCCAATGCCTTGAAGATCCCCTTTAACCTTACTGATTTTCATTAACTTTTCTACACATCGATTCAACATCCAAAATCCCTTTTCAGTATTTACTAGTTTCAGTCTAGCTTCACCAAGCTCATCCAAAATTGACATCAATTTCTTCTCCAAGTCTTGAATAGTATTCTTCATAGAGAAGTTTTCTTCTTTCTACCTTTCATTCTTCCTACATGTTTTTACCCATTTTTCATACATTAATTCGTAAGTCTCATAAATGTTCTCCTTTTTTATGACCTAAACCACTTTCATCACTGTCATAATCTGAGATCAAGCCTTGAGCTAATTTGTCTGCATTTATCTCAAAATTTTTCGATTTACTCCTTTTTTCGTCTTCAGTTACGTCCTTCTTAATTGTTGTCAAGCAAGTAACTGGGCTTTTACTATACAAAGTAACTAACGCAGCACTATTCATAACTTCTTCTTCACTTTCATATTACTTCCAGTTTCGTTCTCACTCCAAATGCTCATATAGGATTTCCCTTTTCTCTTCTTCAAGATGTTAGCACACTCCGCTTGAACATGTCTGAAGCCTTGACACTTGTAGCATTGAATTCTCTTCACCTTTCTTTCTTCCTTTTGAGTTTTGGCTTGTTGTTTGAAGTTGTTGTTCAATGAGCTCCCGCCATTTTACCTAAACTCGAGTCTATCCTTTTTCACTCTCTTCAACCACTTACTGAACTCTCGTCTTTATAGCTCCATATCCTTATTCTTGTCAAGTTCATCTTCCACATCATTCATACATTTTTCAGTTTCAGCCTGTAGTGCTAATCTTTTGCTCCTTTCTTATTTACCCCTTAACAAATTCATCTCAAATTTAGTCAAAATTCTAATTACCTTATCCAATGACAAATCATTGATGTTATGAGCTTCTTCAATTGCTGCAATTTTTGGAATGAACCAAGAAGGTAGTGATCTCAGCGTCTTTTTGATCAGTTTCAGATTAGAGTATTTCTTCCCAAATTGATGAGCTTAGTTTGCTATATCACGCAATCTTTCATGAAAGTCCCTGATATTTTCATTTTCATCCATCTTCAGTTCTTCAAATCTCACTGATAACATCTGAAGTTTTGATGCTATCACAGTTTTGGACCCTTCATAAATAATCTGCAAAGTATCTCACGCTTCTTTATCCAATTCACAGGCTGATATCATTGAGAAATGTCCTTCATCAATAGCACTGAAAATTGCGTGCAATGCTTGTGAGTTTCTAAGTGCTCTTTCTTCTTCAGCTCTTGTTCATTCATATGGATCTTTTAGAATTGTCTCTCCCTTATCGTCAGTAATCATCGTATATGTCCAGCCATGTAACACCGAGTTCTATGCTCTTGTTCCCTATGCCTAAATAAAGATCATCATCTGTAATTTCCATGCAGGATAATTAGAACTGTCCAACAGCGATGACCTGATAAAGCGGTGGCCTAATAATTGATGCTCCTTCTCTTATGGCCATAATTGTGAAACCTGGATCTGCACCAACTTGATGTACTAAGTTCCGATTCGATAACCCGCTCTGATACTGATTGAAAAAAATCGTAGAGGTAATAGTTTCGTAAATTTTCTAATTTTATCGTGGCATCTCTAGCACAAACAAAACAAAACAATCAAATGCGAATTGATAATGCAGTTCGGCACATCTTGCCTACGTCTGCAAGGCCCTCATACAGATTAAATACTTTCACCAAAGTACAATAGATTTACCCAAGACTTTATTGAATCGCACCACTAAACCCTTGACACTACTTCTCAACCTCACTTCCGGTGAAAGATTTTCTCTCTCAATAACATAACCGACTCGTGTTAACCTCGTCAGATGATTTTTCTAAACAACTATTAATTAAAAGATAATTAATAAAAATAACTCAAGTGATGAATCAACTAAGAATAAAAACAGAATACACTTGAGACATAAAAGAATACAACTTTCCAATCGGTTCAGCTCCTCCGAAATAAATCTGGAAATTATTCACCAGCTGAACTGATCCACGGCTACTCCAACAGTCCAGTATAAAAAACAAGAGTCCCAAGGTTCTTCCCTCACGTAAATCACGTGGGAAATGACATACACGATACACCATCCACTAAAACAAAAAACAAAAGACACATGCATTGTTCACGCACAAGCCAAGGAGGACAAGTCTTCTTTTCAACAGACAATTTAAAACATCGTGTATATCCAACCAAAAAGAATAACACACCTTCAACTGTGTTTTTCCAAAAAATACAATTAACACACACTCCTCCTTTGACACCAACGCCTGCAAATTCACTTCAGCCAAAAATAGAGACATACATGATACCACAAAAAAAGAACCACACTCCAACACGTAAAACCCACTTACTTAATACCTATCTCAAAAATCTAAACAGTACACATACGTAGGCGTAGAAACCCCGATGGAGAACCAGCTGCACACCAAATACGTTAATAGCTACACCCAGATAAAAAGTCACAGCAGCAATCACTTCAGCCTAATCATCAGTGATGCAAAAGTAGGTCATGCAAGATAGGGTTCTATCATAATTAAGAGACTTTACAAGATAGAATTCTATCTTTCATACAATCTTTTATCAAATATTATCCCAATAAAATCTAAGATATTCTATGCCATCTTGATTAAAATTTGAAGCTAATTAACATTATCTTGAAAGTCCAATTATCAAATAATGTCAAAATTAATAATAAGATATATAATTATATCTTAACACTAAAGATATTAACCTTTCAATTTGCTTGAAAGAATACTTAGCGTTCAGTAACTGACAATAATATGCCAAGCCCAAATGTTTGAGTTTATTGCTCGGAAACTCAACTAAGTATAGGAAAAATAAACGCTTATTTATATTTGGAATGACCGAATGCACGTGGTACCAACTCGCTACAAAAACATAGGCATAAAGTGATACAATACCACAACATAAAACAGAGAAAGGAAAAAGGATGAGCCTGCTGCCTGAAAAGAATAAAAACAATGCGAGTTACTTTTACTGAACGATCACACGCTTTGCACCATCCAAGGTGTTTCTGAGTAGCATTGCAACAGTCATTGGACCCACACCACCAGGAACAGGGGTGATCCATCCAGCTACCTTACTCGCTTCCTTGAAGTCCACATCTCCCACCAGCCTATAACCTGCCTTCTTACTTGCATCATCAACGGCATTTGTCCCTACATCTATAATTGCTGCACCAGCCTTAATCCAGCTGCCCTTGATCTGGGATTCATAATAGATAACCATTCTCGCATCAAAGCCAACAACAACGATTAAGCATATTAAGAACGTTACTTTTATAGAAGTTTGTCCGAAGCAAAGTTGGGTATTGCAGTACATCACATCATCAGCTAAAACAAACTACAGGATTCTATGCAATTAATGCAAAGGGATGGAACCATGAAGGGATTTCTTAATTGATGAAAAGTGAGAAAAACTATAGTTACCATCATAGCTTGCCCTGCTGCTGCAATAATAATGTCAGCTTCTCTAATGATATGTTCAGGATTTTCAGTATGTGAATGAACTATTGAGACTGTTGCGTCTGCTTTTAGAAGCAGAAGTGAAACTGGTAAACCAACTACGTTACTACGACCCACAACTACTGCCTTTTTGCCCTTTACAGTTATGCCACTTCGTGATAGAAGCTCAAGACAACCCTGCAGAGTAAAAGATACTATTTCTATCAGAGAGAGGATCAGATAACTGCAAGAAGAGAAGAGACTTCGGAGTAAATTGAATGGAAAACATTTCTGTACTGAAAACAAATACCTTTGGGGTGCAGGGAAGGAAAAGTGGTTCTCGGCCTTTCATAGCAAGCTTGCCAATATTTAGAGGATGAAAACCATCCACATCCTTTTCAATGCTGATTTCACTCAAAACTTTCTCTTCATTTATGTGCCTTGGCAATGGTAACTGAACCAGTATTCCTGTAAACACAAGAAAGTGACTGTAAAAAAATGTTGAGGCACTCAGACAATTGATCGAAAATGATAAAATTTTTATGGGCATTGATGAAGAAAAGGAAAAGTTTAATCCAATTGTAAGTGAATTAACCCACCATGTACATCAGGATTGGCATTTAACTCGTGAACCTTCCCAATCAGTTCAGCTTCAGAAACTTGCTCGGGAAGGTCTATATCAAAGGACTTGATCCCTACTTCAGCACATGCTTTTCTTTTCATATTCACATAGCTTTGGGAATCTTTCCTGTTGCCTACAATAACTACAGCTAAGCCTGGAACCTAATCATAAATAGGAAAGTCAAACATTATCTTCATAAACTAATAATAATGTCACGAACACTCGTCGCTTGTTGAAAATTCATATCACAAAAACCTCCATTTAGCGATAGAATCAATTGTCTTTCACTTCCGTTATAAAGCTGGCATTCAATTTCCATAGGAACGACATCTAGTAACGCTTTCAAAAGCAACAAACCGGAGAACTCGGAACAAATTATTTTAGCTAGCTCAATTGGATATTGCCAAAAAAAAAAAAAAGGGCCATTGACAGGTCCCAAGCACAATATGCCAACAGAGTATAAAACATTAAACTTTATATATTCAATTGGAGTTGGAAACACTAGTCCAGCACAGAAGGTTATCCTCATTCTGTTAAACAGCTAATGGAGCAAATATGTTTTGATATAAAGAAGTCAACAAACTCAACAAGTAGCATAAGATAACGAAGTTCTGAAGAGATTAAGAACAAACCTTTTCACTTCATCTACTTTTCAAGAACAGAAAACAGAAAGAGAATTGAAAAGGAACAGCTTCATAAGGGCCCCTTCAAACCAGTGAGGAAGAAGCCAACGGAGTTGGGAGAGGGCAAGCACTACCAACAGTAAACGATGAAACGTAGAAAAAGTGAAGAAAGAAAGGACCTTGCCGTAATTGTTGTAGAGATGACGAACTTCCTCGGCGATTTCAGATCGGATGGTCTGAGCAATGGCCTTGCCGTCGATGATGTTGGCCTTGTGGCTAGAGGGTGACGCCATTTCAGAAATAGAGATGGGTTGGTTGGTGGATTGGATATTTTGCAGTCCCAACTCGAAAGCCTATCAATGGTACACATACCAATGGTCACGAGAGCTGACTTCCTCATCACATGTGCAATCAACACGTGGAATTTTACCCAATTTTTTTTACTTCTTTTTAGAATTCTAATTGGCGTTTACATATGTTCGTCTTTTTTGTTTTCAGATCTCTTTCGAAGACATCCTTTCCTTACTAGCCATATATTGTGACAAAAGTGATGCTAAATTTTAACGATAAATCTTCAACTTTAACTTGATTAATATCTTGACTGAATATAATGCTTTTACTATTAAAAACAATAATAATAATTACAAAAAAAAAACTGGATGAACCTTTCGTTTGCAGTCTAATCTAATCTATCCCAACTTTGCCAATGTGTATGCCCAGAAGTCAGAACCTTTATTACAGATGTTATCCTCAAATTTGCAGTTAATTCTTACAGAAGCATGGCCAAAGATAGATAACGTCAAATAGTACTAGTAAGCAGTATCAACACAAGGCAAGAATTTCACTTAATAGCTACATCAACTTCTTTTGTTTATCATATTACAACTTAGAATTCTTTCTTTCCAGTTCTTGAATGTCTGGCTCGCACAGATAGAAGGTCGAAGAACCTTTTCCACAAATAGAATCAGCCCCCGCATATATCAATGATGTTACTCATAAATAAGTTCATATCCAACATCAAGATTCTCAGATTAATTGCAAAGTCATGAGCTTTATGTAAGGCTCCAAGAACCCAAGAACATGAGAGTTCTCATGGGGTCCTCTGTGCGACTGTTCCAACTTCGTTTTCCGATTTCTTTGGGAAAAGAAAGATCGTTTCTCATCCCAGCCACAGCTACCGTGGCTGTATCATAGGCCCGCTTCAGCTTCTCTCCAAAACTTTTCTTCGGTTCGTGCGTGAGAGAAGCGTCGCTGCAAACTCCATGATGCTTCATATTGATGTTTCTGATAAAGGTGTTTCAGCTTTGGCTATGGCAAAAGCAAGATATTAGAACCGGAGAAGGGAATAATGGGAGTATATATAGAAGAATTATAGTATGAAAAGGGTTGAGAGGGCCTACAATACAATAATGCTGCCTCATTGTTGAATGGTACCTTATCATATTCATGTCCACTGCGGATAGGTTAGATTCCTTATTGTTGAATGCTGATTCATGTCGTGACCTGACTGGTAGCTTCAATTACATTACTGTTTTATATTTATATGCACTATTGGGATTATATGCTCTTATCTTTTTCGTCTTTTCTAGCTCTTATCTTTTTCTTCTTTTCTTTCTTATTGGACTTGCAACATTGATTGCCTTCTTTTTACTTTTTACAAACACTCATTACTCTAAAGCATATATACTTAATATTTATGTATATATTGCACTTATGCACTGGCACCCACAAAAGAAAGAAGAGAGGGAATCATTAGCCAAATCCGTGGCCTATTTGCAGATGGGAAAGCTAATTAGGCCATACATGGCAAGAACTAGTTGGTGGATCACTCGGATATAAGTTGGAAGATAAAGCATATAAGTAGATAGTTAATGATATATAGGATCCGCTAAACAACTTTCAGGGATTTCTTTGCTATTTTTGTTTATGAATATATAAATCTTTTCTATATTTTTATTCATTTTAAGAATTATTATTATTATTATTGCAATATTAAATTTTCATCAAATTATTTTAAACAAGAATCCTTAGTAAGATAAGATTGGAGTACTTACAAAAATTGTGTTAGGTGTACATTAATAATTCGTAATATAATTTTTATTTAAATAACTTGACACATTTAACATAGAAAAATTTCCAAAATTTTCAATATCATAAAATATTTTATAGTAATTTAAAACATATATTTTAAAGGAATGAAAGTATAAAGAAGTCTTGTAGCATTTGTTTCATTATATGCAAGATCAAGTGGAAGGAATGAATAGTTCCATCCAACTGGAATAACCGAATCTCAACTCAGAGTATTCTAAAAGAAAGAGTGAAAGAACTTATAATGCAAGAATAAGAATCAGAAAGGAATTTCACTTTTAATTTAACAATGTAACTTCAACCGTAAGAATTATCATATTTCTGTGATATGCTGATAGAGGTAGGGATACTCTGGAAAAGTTGGAAAGTGATTACTGTATACCTACTGCGGGCTGGACCCTCTTTATCCAGGTAAATGCTGAGAAGCCTAAGTTTTTGTTTCAGCTGATCTGATTTGCCTCTTTAATTACAATTATAATCTCCATAATCTTACAGCACTAAATACTGAAAATTGAATTATTTAGAATAGGAATTTCTTAATCTGAAAATCAGGTCAGGTGTGGAATTGTATTTGTAAAATTATTACAAACAAAAGGTCGAATATGAATGGACAATTTCAATTTTCAATAATTGTAGAATAATTTCATGCTTATTGGAAAATGGTCATAGCTTACAAATACTTAAATGAACGATTGTTTTTAGGTGGTAAAATCATTCATTTAATTAGAATCAGTGTTATGATCAACTTGGGATGAGTTGGTGCATTTGGAGGTTCTAAATAGAAATACTACTCTTGAGCATAAGCTAAGAGCTTTTTTTTCTTTTTCAGTGTTCACTTGACTTGGCACTCTTTAAACAGAAAACCTTCAGACTCCACCAGGTTCTACTTTCTGTTGTAATCGGAGGGGATAGAATTCCAATCTCTTAGATGACATTTTCCAAAACACACACATACACCCGCGCGCACTTTGCCGAAGTTCCTAATATCTTATATATCCTGAACGAAGTAAAAAAAACTCCAATAAATCAGTAATATATAAATATGTAAATTTTAAAAGCATATTTTTATTTATTCAAATTTAATATTTATATATAAATGATTCAATTTATAAGTCCACATATTCAACAAAATATTAAATGATTGTAACATCAATTAACAATTTCTTACAAATGTTAGTAACAATAAAATCACTAAAATAATAGTAGTAATAACAAAATAGCAATAGCAACAATCGAATAGTAATATTAGACTGCAAAATACTAATAGGCCGTTTAGTTAACGGTAATAGAAATTCTATCTATTACTTATTCTCTTGTTTAGTTTATTTTATGACCCAAGGAATAACATTCCTAAAGATAACCTATTTCTTAGCCAAAGACAACCACCCCTTTTTACCTATTCCACGTAATTGGGAATACCTCAAATACAGCTCTTTTTCTTTTGGACAACTTGTACCCCTCAATAATAATAATAATACAAATAAACAAAATTAAAATAAATAATAATAATAATAATAATAATAATAATAGTTGTCAGTAGAAAATTAATAATAATAATTAATAATAAAAAATTAAATATAATAATAATAATAATTAATAAGAATAATAATAAGTAGAAAATTAATAATAACAAAGAATTTAATAATAATAATAAATATAATAAATAATAATAAGAAGAAGAAAATAATAATAATAATAATAATAATATAAATATAAATAATATAAATAAAGTTAATAATAATAATAGTTGTTAGTAGAAAATTAATAATAATAAGGAATTTAACAATAATAATAAATATAATATAATAATAAGTAGAAAATTAATAATAATAATAATAAATATTAATAAGAATAATAAATTTAATAATAATAAGAATATTGTTAATAATAAAAATAAAAATAAATAAAATTAACAATAATAATAATAATAATAATAATAATAATAATAATAATAATAATTTGGTCTTTTTATTAGTTATTCCTTTGTCATTTCAAGTTTATATTTTTAAACTAAATACTTACATAGAAATTTCTTATCTATTTCATTCCTTGAACCAAACAAAGTAATATCTATTCTATTCTATTTCTCATCTTTTCTATTCCTAAGAATATCTATTCTATTCATTGAATCAAACAACCCATAAGAGAATTGCACTAACAAGCACACAGATGATCAAGATTTATCAAAAAAATTTCTCTGTGCATTTTTAAATGCAAATTTATTAATAATATTATCAAAAGCAGCATTGTCCGAAATATCCTTTTCGATACATAAAATAGCTAAATCATTCCACCTTTCTTATGATATTGATGACCTTAAGTAGCTTTTAATAATTTTAACTTTGAACTTCTCTCAGCTAATGCTATAGTTACAGGTAAAATGAAAATTATAATTACAAAAATTAAATTATTTATTAATGTTTAATTATATTTTATAAATAAGAAATAATCTAAAAATTAAAAAAAGAGAAACATAAATAAGCACAATATCATTTAATATTAATATTCTGATTTAAAATACTGATATAGTGTCTTTGTAAATAACAAATTACAAATTAAATATAATATATTAAAATATTTAGTAAGCTAAAAATATATTAAAAATAAAAAATAACTTTAAATTATTAGTTAGAACTCAAGTTAAAATTGTAAAAATTATTGGCTGCAAATTTTGAATTGAAATATCTTAAATTCATATGTTGAAAAGTTGACGTTAGTCTTAAAAGTTGAAAAGATTATATATTAATCTAGGCATTATCTCATCATTAAAATTATCTAACCCACCCCCTCTGCAATCATTAAATAGCATTTCATTAGTCTCCAACAATTAAAAGAATAAACGTTGGAATGTTACTGGAAGTAAAAGTGAGCCTCTGATAAGGTAGGGCCTTAAGGCCAGCCGAGCCGCCGCACTCCTTCCGTGTCTTTCTGCCTTTTCATTATTCCTAGTAACTATTGGTGCTCCATCAGCCAGACGTATCAATCCTAAAAAACTTTGTCTTAGTACAAGAAACTATTATACACAACCGTAAACTCGTCAAAATTTAAGCCACAACAACCATTTTGCATTATTCAGAAAGTTTAAGAATAGCTGTAGGCCCCTAAAGGGATAAGGCTCGGGTAAGTATATCTAATTATTCTGTTTCAATTCTAATTTGTTAAATTTTATCCATATATTTATACAAGACTTACGTAAATATTTAGATGAGATTTAATTCAAATAAGAAGATTTGGTCCCTTGGAGTGGTGCATGTTAGTTTGGTTGGGTCACAGGATCGCCGTCATCATCAGCTCGACGGTAAACTAGCATGAACTACTTGGTAACTGGTGACCTAAGCCCTTTTTTTGCCAGTTTCAATTCCAGCTAAATATCAAATTTCAAACAGTTTGAAATTCGTTCAGATCCGGAAAAAAAAAAGCGACAGAAGAAGAGCTGTTAACGATTTTTGGCTGACTTTTTACAATTTACATTTCATTAAAATCAACAACAGTTAGCAATTAAAAAATGGCCCAAAACTATTCCGCTTGCTTCTCATTACTTTGAAGATCTGGCAGTGAAGCATTTTTAGTAATCGAAGAAAAGAGAAATCAACAGTTAAAGAAAATGAGGAGAAAACATGAGCATAATTGACTCGCTGGAGAAAAAGGGCAAGAGAAAAGAAGACAGAGATGAGAAAACAAAAGATAAAGATATGAGGAAAAAACAACAATCTGTTTCCAATACCCATTAGTTTCGTAAAAGGGACAATCACCATTTTAAAAAGCTGTAGAAAATCGAAAAATAAAGATTGTAGGAAAATGACCTGTTTCCGATACCTAAAACTCAAATTCACCAATGAGGATTCTCTTGCTTTCAATACCAGAGTGCTTTTTCGCAACTAATAATAATAATTCACTTTTACAACGACAAATGTCGGCTCTTTCAAATGGGTCCTTATAATAATAATAATACTTCACTTTTACAGCAACAAGTGTTTGGCTCCTACACAAATGGGTGTTTGGGATTTCCTTCTCAATTGGCGTTGGAGGTAATTTTCATCCTTTCCTGTTCTGGTTCTGGGATTATTGTTTGGATTGATTATTTCCTTAACTGAACTACATTTTGGCTCATAAGGAATGTTTTACTCATATTTTAGGTCATAGTTTTTTTTTTTTTCAGAGAGACTATTTCATAATTTAAATACGTAATTTTATAGTTATAAAAGAGTAATTTTTTAAGGTTATTTTAAAATTAAGTCTCACTTGCAATTTTTTAAAAAAATTTAAATTTGATTCCAAATAATTAACTCAAATTTAATTTAATAATTTTGAACGAAATCATGCTATTTTTTGTTGTCTTTAAGCGTATCCTCGTATCAACCTTCAGTCTACGAGTACACCTAATTGATGTTGTTAGTAAAGTAATGGATCTCTTACTGTACTTGTGTGCAGATTATGAACTAAAAGATACTACAAAAAATCAGTATACTATATGGGATCATACAAAAAATTTTAGACTGTACTGATCGCTATAAATGTCGATATATCTAAGGCAAAAAGCTAAAGTAGCAAAATCTCCAATAATAGATATCAGATATAATAAAGAAGGAAAAGAAGAAAGACAAACTTTTTTGGTTAAAGATATAAAAGCTTTGTTCTTTAAAGACCCTTTGGTTGAACCACTCAATCATACTCTTCGATGAGCTTATCTAAATCCTCACTAGATGTCAATAACAGTACTATAACATCTAAGTCCTTAGTTAGCAACTGGCAATGTATCACCGACGATGCTCCACACTACTCTGTCAGCTTCAACAACAATTATGCAAACATAAAACATACTACAAAAATCCCAATTTAAATCATTAAAGAAGTTTCAATTTTTATCTTAACGAACACGTCTTTTCTGTTGCGAAGAAGATGATGAACACCGAATTACCAAGGTTTTTTCTCTCAGATCCAATGTCTGCGACGTTAAAGCACGTTGACTTTCCATCATTTTCTCTCCATCTTTGTTTCCATTTTATGTTTAGGACTTTTTAAAGAAAAGACTGCAAAATACGAAATCCAAGCCTTGATCTTTGATTAATTCAATGGTCTACTAAAAGAAATAAAGTTTTTTTTATTTTTAAAATTAGAAAATTTCTTTTCCTCTAATTAAGAAAATCCTAAATGATTCTCTACATATTTGAAACTACGTAATTATCCTTAAAATTTTATATTTCAAAAGATAAACTTTATAATAGATTATTAAATATTAATAATATAAAATTAAGGACTATTTATTATTTTAAAAAATATCTGAAATGATATTCAATATTAATCACTATTAGTAACATATATATCTTATTAAAACTAAAATCAATACTAACTACATTCATAACTTTGGTTCATCATCTTCTTTTCAATTTTTATCATTCATATTTTTAAAAAATGAAAATATAAATTTGACTATCTGATTAACTATTTAACTTCAATTATTTTATTTTAATTATAATAGTTGTGTCTTTTCAATGTTTATAGCCTTTTAATATAATTATACTGACATGCAATATAATTTTTCCTATATAAATAATATCATGCATAGAATTACTACTTTAAAGCATAACTATAGATGATAATATAAGTATTAAGAATTAAATTAAGTTATTGTATAAAATTTTAAGTAGTGATTTTTATAAATCCTAGTAATGTAGTGTAAATCTTTTTAATAAATTAAATTCCAGTTTTGATTTATTTTCTATATATATTATTTTCAAAAATTCAAATCAATTCCACATATTTTTCTTCTACAAAAGTTTGACAAATTAATTTGACTAAGTTGTTTCTACATTTTAAGCCTGCCAAAAAAAAGAAGAAGAAAAAGACATAATATATAAGTTAACGTTAATGTTCTTATACAAATTTTAAGTAAGCACCTAATATTTCACAATTTGTAGACTTAACACTTAACATTAACATTCATTTATATAACAATATTTATTAGTATAAATATTAATAATTTATACATAACTTTTTATTGTATGAATAAGTTTTTATATCCTCTTTGAAATTATTAATAATTTTTCTTATAAAAATTAAAATTTTAACAAATATTGATATTAAAGGTAAACTTATAAATTTATTTGGATTTTTAATGAATGGATTCTTAAAGAGCAAAAGCTATGTTAACATGGCATGGTCTGAGCATATGTCGTCCCCGTTCATTCCATTGGTGTAATGTCACAACATCTTATTTTGTCCCCTGTGGCTTGATGGGAATCATCACGCATTTTTCAGAACCATTTAATGAGAAACAATTCATCAGTGATGTTAAGGAGATCTATTTACAGTGTAGCTACTCACGAGAGCTTCAGTAATTAGCTGCATGTACGGAATGGGAAAATTAGACATATTTCTCGTTGATTACTCCCAGTACGAAAGATTTAGATGCTAACTACAAGCGGGGGAAGATCGATAAAGACAAAAGTAGTCGTTTGCTAGATTCTATGAATGATTCTTTTCCTGCTAGAGGGCCCAAATATGAATATCATTCCATCTTTACATCTCAAAAGAAGATGTGTGTTAGATCATAATTATTGTCTGCAATTATCGCAAGTCATCAACATAAAGTTGTGCACCACCTCGTTCGATGACAATAATAATGATGTTTACCTAATAATCTGCTGTTTGACCCCAGTATCAGAATCTAAATCCAGAGACCTTTCTGGAATCTAGAAAGGGATAATCAAAACTAAAAGAGCATCAAGAAAATATGAAACCAAGCTAGAATTGGATGTTCTGTAAAGGATATCATGTGTGACAGACAATTAAACGTTTTCATTTTCATGAAATGCAATAGTATGTGATATTCTACTATGGGGATAAAAATGATAAAGGTTATGGGCAAAATAGAGGATGGGAAAGATCTTTCTACCTTCAGAAAGTGACGAATGGGAGTCAAGGTTCTGACATGCATTTTCCTTATTGTTAAAGCATCCTCAGGTTCAACAAGTTGTTAAAGAAAGTTGCAGCCTAACCTCTAGTTGTTAGTGGCTTAGTTTATCAACTTCATGTATGTACCTACAGAAGAAAGGGACATTCAGAAAACGTTAAAAGGTATCATTCAATGCTTGAAACAAGGCAGTAATTATCAGGGTTCAAACTTTACGTGTATTCCACATGAAATGTTGTATGCTTGTAACCATTTCGAGAGCCTTTGAGGTGACTCAAGTCGTGATCGATGAACTGTTCATTTACGTCTGCCATGCACTTAACTACGTACTTTCACATCTTTGGCTTATGAAACTGATGTCAAATGATCCAAGCGAGCGCGTAGAACAGTAGTCACTTAGTGGTGTATATTGCCAGTATGGAGACTAAGAAAAGAGAGAGTTAAAAAGAAAGCTATGTCCTGTTAAAGCTGGGAGCTGAAAGCAAAAGATGTTAGAAATTTCACGTTAAAGCTGGGAGCTGAAAGCAAAAGATGTTAGAAATTTCCCTTTAAAATTGGGAGCTGAAAGCAAAAGATGTTATAAATATGTGGACTAATATAATCACAACATTAATTCCATATTTATGACTATTAGTCGAAATGTCTAATGTATATTTAATAACTATTATTGAATGATTAATAATTTACTAATTACATTTGAGGCACATGGTAGTACTCTAATAACTCTACGTTAGCTCATTAAACTATCGTTCATCACACGCTTGAAATGAGCCAACATATAGCTATTAGAGTAATACTATGTACCTCAAATACAATTAGTAAATTATTAACTATTTTATAATAAGAATAACATATGATGAGATTGTAAAAAATAGGGGCAACAATGTGTGTGTGGTAAATTGGGTCTTCTACCGTAAGCTTTCTCTCTTGCGTAAGGTTTGTTGATTTTGATAAGTTGTGGTGTCTAAAATGGAGAGAATGCATCAAGATTCCACGCTAAACATTAAAGGTTTGTCAATCTTAATGTAAACTTCATGCTCTAAATAAAATGTAGATATTGACTTTGTAATTGTTGATGATTGCATTTGTGAATAACAATTAGTATTAGAGCACTATGGTCATTTGATTTTAGGGCTTGTATTTGAGTATGAACCTATTTTTTTAAAATAGGTTTTTAGCATAAATGACTTCGAAATGATGTATTGAGGTGCAAAAAATGTTGTTGGTTTTTATTGTTGCCTTTTACCCTTGTTTTGGACAAATAAATCACAATTTTTTGGGTAAAATTTTGAAAAGTTTCGATGTTGTTGTTAATGGCCGAAATGGGTAAGAGATTTCAAGTTTTAGAGTACTTTTGGCTGAAATATTTAATTATCGAAAGTCGAAGTTCAGAGAGGAAGTTACAGGCGGGTTAGACCCACGACTCGTCTCAGGGTCAGGGACAACCCAAACGGCGTCATCTTGACCCTGTTGACTAATTTTTATTTTTATTATTTTTTAAATTTAAAAATTAAAAATTTTTGTACAATGTGCATAGGGGCGCGTGCAAGGTCCTTGTTGGACCAATTTTTCATCATTTTGCTCCATTTTTTATTATCATTCGTAAAATTAAACATGTGAAACTATTTATGATGAGGAATTTTTAAATATTAATATATGTTTAAAACTTTGTGTTTTTTCTATAAAATAACGTTAAAATCCATACAGGTAATTAATTATCCTGTCAATAATTACTACTTAGGAGGATACTTAATATGAGGAAAAAATTTTATTGAAATATTATGAATCTCACAATTTTTCTATCCTTTCAATTGTATATTGATAATTTGGTTATAATATTTAATACATTTTTCTTTCCTGTGAATAAGTTCTATATTTGTTTAAGGAATTCTAGCATGAATGATATAATTAATTTTGAGAAAAAGAGCACGAATTGCATGATTCTATTTTAACATGCATATCATGGTTATTGCTCTTGGTTCTCATTTAGCTTTATGTAATCCGAGAGTCTCTGCTATCTTGACGTTGGAACAAACTAAAAGCAGTGGGTTGAATCTCTCATGATGAATTTGACTATCATACAAATGGACTTGGCCTTGAGAATTGATACACCACCTAAACCTATTGTTGATGCTACTGAGAAGGAAAAGAAATCCTATGAGGAGTGAGAATACTCTAACCGAAGTTGTTTGATGATTATGAGGTATCACATTGATAAATCCATTCGTGATAGTATTACCGAGGTTGATAGTGTAAAGGATTTTCTTGTTGCCATTAAGAAGAAGTGCATGAAGTTATAAAAGAATGAAAAGAATGAGTACTTAAACATGTTTCATCACACCATTTATGATGGTGCAAGTGACATTAGGGCTTACATTGACAAGCTCATGGGTTGTTATGATAAGCTTAAGGCTATGAATATGGACCTTGGTGAGGATTAAATGGTATGGTTTGTGATGGGGACTCTTTCTTCCAAATTTGATTCGATTAGATCAAGCTATAATGCTCAAAAAGAGTAATAGATTGTTGAGGAGATGACTACTGTTTTTGCCAAGGAAGAGGATGACATCAAAAAGGGAAGGGCAAGAAGCATCTCCATGATGACAAACCATAACAATTCTCAAAAGAGAAAGCTCACTTCTAATAGCTTAAGTGACTAAAAGCCTTTCAAGAAGAAAGTTGTTAGTTCTAAAGGAAATGGACACGCGAGTTCATCTTCTGTTAGTAAGAAGAATAAGTTTTTCAAAGGGAAGTGCAACTTTTGGCAAAATTTTGGGTACAAGAAAGTTGATTGTCAGAAACTCAAAGCTCACTTAGAGAAGAAAGGTAATCATTTAGTGATGTTTTTTTAGAGTCCAATGTTATTGATGTGCCCTTAAATACTTGGTGGTTAAATACTGGAGTAAAAATTCACATTATGAACTTTTTACAGAAACTGACAAGTCAAAGAAGACCGACTAGTTTTGAGCAACATGTGTACGTGAGAGACAATGCCAAAGTCAAAGTTGAATTTTTTGGGACAGTTAGACTATAGTTTAATAAGGACATCTTTTGGTGTTATATGATGTCGCTTATTTATCCTCTATTAGGAGGAATTTGATTTTTGTATCCATTTTGGATAGGCTAGGTTATAGTCTTTTTTTTGGAACTGAAAAATTGACTTTGTATCATGACTCTCTTTTGGTGGGAAATGAAATTTTATGTGAAAATTTATACAAACTTGAGTTGAATGATGTTATTACTATTGCTTCTTCCTCTTATCTTAATACTGTTGTTGGTTCCAGATGTATAAGGTTAGATTTAAGATCTTCTAAACCTTTAGGCCATATTTCTAGAGACAAAATAGAGAGGTTGGTAAAAGATAGTGGACTTCAGGATCTTGATTTTTTAGATTTAACTGTCTGTGTTGATTTTATTAAAGCAAAATTGACTGCCAAGGTTAGAAAAAGCAAACCAGATAGGTGCTCAGAATTTTTAGAGTTAATTCATACTGATATATGTGAAACATTTATTCCACGTGCTATGGGTATTTATAAATACTTCATCACTTTTATTGATAATTTTTCCTGGCACGATTATGTGGAGCTTATTCGTGAAAAATCTGAATATTTGGAGGCATTTAAGATTTTCATGACAAATGTTGAGCTTTAAAAGGGGAAAAAATCAAAGTAGTTAATTCTAATAGAGGTGGAGAGTACTAAGGGCGTTATGATGAGAGTAGAAGGAATCCATGGCCTTTTGCTAGATACTTGCAAGAATTTGGCATTGAAGCAAAATATACAATGCTAGGAACACCTTAGCAAAATAGAATAGCTGAAAGAAGAAACCACACACTTCTTAAAATGTTGTTGTATATATTAATTCATTCTAGTTTGCCTTAATTTTTGTGGGGTGAAGCGTTGAAGACAACTACTTATATCTTAGATCATGTAATTAGCAAGTCAGTCCTAAAAATTCCATATGAGTTATGGTCAAGTAAGAAACCAAGCTTGCACCATTTTTATATTTGGGGATGCAAAGTAGAAGTGAGGCCCTATAATCCGTAATCTAAGAAGCTTGATTTGAAAACTATTAGTGGCTAATTTGTAGGCTACAGTGTTGGATCAAGGGGTTTTAAATTCTATTGCCCATCTCACATGACTAGAATTATGGAATTAGATAGAGCTGTCTATTTTGAAGATAAATTTAGTTCAAGTTAAGGGTCAAGAGAAATCGTATTAAGGGAAGAACGCATTCGAATCCTTGTATTGGTCGCTTCCGCTCCTACTGATGACCTGTGATTGAACAGATTTCAGTAGAATCTCTTGATGAACCTTAGAATCAATCACATGATGAAGTCATTGATATCAGGGATGATGAAGTTATTGTCAAGAGATTATAAAGAACACGTAGGCCTGCCATTCCTGATGATTATATTGTTTATTTGCATAAACATAAGCTCGATGTAGGAGATAATACTGAACCAGTTAGTTTTTAAGAAGCCATGAATAGTCCTCAATTTGCATTATGGATGAATGCAATGAAAGATGAGCTAAGTTCCATGTCGCAAAATGAAGTTTGGGAGTTGGTTGGACTACTTAAAGATTGCAAACCCATTGGGTACAAGTGGGTTTACAAAATCAAACATAACTCAAGTGGACAAGTAGAAAGGTATAAGGCTAGACTTGTGGCTAAAGGCTATTGCCAGAGAGAAGGCATTGATTTCAAAGAAACCTTCTCACCAATTTCTACCAAAGATTCACTGCGAATCATCATGGCTATAGTTGCTCATTTTGATTTGGAACTCAATCAAATGGATGTGAGAATCACCTTCTTGAATGGAGATTTGTATAAAAATGTTTATATGACTCAACCAGTTGGTTTCAAGATGACTACTAAAGAACATATGGTTTGCAAGCTCAAGAAGTCTATCTATGGGTTTCAAGACAGTGGTATCTCAAGTTTGATATGGTTGTTAGTGTAAATGGCTTCAAGGAGAATGTAGTTGATCAATGTATATGTATGAAGTTCAGTGGGAGAAGTTTCATTTTTCTAGTGCTGTATGTTGATGACATTCTACTTGCTTCTAATGATACTGATCTATTATTTGAGACAAAATAACTATTATTTAGTCATTTTGATATGAAGGATGTTGGTGAGGCCTCTTATGTACTTGGAATTCAGATTCTCTGATATAGAGCTAATGAGATTCTTTGATTGTCTCAAAAGAATTACGTTGATCAGATCTTGAAAAGATTCAATATACATTCTTGTTTTCTTAGAAAGGCACCAATAGTGAAGCGTGACAAGTTCTCAAAGGCCCAATATCCATAAAATGATAAAGAGAGATATGAAATGAAATTCGTTCCTTATGCGTCACTTGTAGGCAATTTGATGCATGCTCAAGTATGCACACGCCCTAATATTGCTTTTGTTGTAAGTGTGTTGGCAAGATACATAAGTAATCCTGGACTTAACCATTGGAAAGCAGCTAAGAAAGTCATAAGGTATCTTCAGGGTAGCAAGGATCATATGTTGAATTATAGACGAATTGAGGCTCTTAATGGATTCAGTGACGTTGATTATGCAGTATGTGTGGATGATAAAAAGTTCACTTCGGGCTATATCTTTATGATGGCTGGAGGAACTATATCGTGAAAAAGTGTTAAACAGACATTCACAGCGTCCTCTACCATGGAGGCAGAGTATATGTTGTTCTATGAGGCAACTTGTCAAGTAATATGGCTGTAGAATTTTATTTCAGTATTGGGTATTGTAGACTCAATTTTGAGTCCGCTGAAAATGTATTGTGATAATTCTGCAGTTGTAGCTTTCTCTAAGAACACTAGAAGTATTTCTCACTCAAAGTATATTGATATAAAGTACTATTTTATTAAAGAGAAAGTCGCTGAATCCCTCATTACTGTTGAGTATTCACCTATAGCTACTATGTTAGCAGGCTTACCTATATGTATGTTTGTAGAACACGTCTCCAGCATGGGAATGTTAAGTATTTAGCTTGATATGATTAGTTGGAGTTTACTATTTTGTTTTGAACATATTAGTACTTTGCACGAATTGCTTACGACTTACTACTTATATATATGAAACATGCATAATGATGTTTGCAGTTACTTTTTGTTAATAATGACACATATATGTTGAAGTATATATGTAGTTTGACAAAATGATAGGTATAAAAGGAGACAAATGTGTAGTCTCAGTTGTTGTATTGCATACATGTTGTTTTAATGGTTGTTATTATATTTGAATATCTTCAGGCCTAATCATATGTAGTATATATATCCTTTCGATATGATATTGCATATGATTTATTTGACTGCTTTTGGATGATAGAGAATGTTAGAAATATGTAGACTAATATAATCACAACATTTATTCCATATTCATGACCATTAATCGAATTGCCTAATGTATGTTTAATAACCATAATGAGACGGTTAATAATTTACTAATTGCATTTGAGGCACATAGTAATACCCTAATAATTATATGTTGTTTCATTAAATTATAGTTCATTACATCCTTAAAATGACACAATTATCCTTTTCTACTCCTTAGAGTAGAACATTTTATAAGAATAACATATGGTGGGATTGTAAAAAATAGAGGCAACAATCTATGTGTGGTAAAATTGGGTCTTCTATCATAAGCTTCCTCTCTTGCAAAAGGTTTGTTAATTTTGATAGGTCGTAGTGTCTAAAATGGAGAGAATACATCAAGATTCTATGGCAAACATTGGAGGTATGTCAATCTTATTGTGTACTTAATTAATGCTAGATCTTGGTTTTGTGATTGTTGATGATTGCATTTGTAAATAACAAAAGATACTTACAAAGATGTTTTAACCAAAGGAAAGAGGTTGCTTTGTAAAAGATAACTTTAAACATTTCCTAAAGGTGAATTCCGATATCTATCTTTCTTTTGCTCAAACAAACAGGCTTCTCGAGATTGGATTGCATATTTCATTTGATGAATAATTTCTTTTAATGATCTACGTCAACTTCCATTTATGATGGAGAGTGATAAGAAGTAAGAAAAGAAATAAAAGACATGAGCTATTAATCAGATAGTACCCGAAAATAAACAAGGGGGAGGATGGATGTCAAGAATGAACATCCTCTGCTTAGACGTAGAGGGAAAGGAGATCTTTAAGCATCATAATTCTACATCCACCTCACTAAGCAAAGCCAAAATAGCAATAATACCTGAATAAAGACAACTGTAAACTTCCAAATGACACAGTATTCCACTAATAACTTCTCATTTATATTTTACAAAATTCTTCAAGCAAACACTACTCACTTCTTAACTATTAATATTATTGATTTCATGTTATAAGCGTCGTTTACCAAGCTCTCATTTGTTGCGTGAAATGATCACATTCTTCTTCACATGATTGAGCAACCGCTCTCATCATCATCATTGTACATAACTATGGGATCAGAAGGTGGAGGTGGCTGGTGATGATGACTTTGAATGGGAGGGGCATAATAAGAAGCACTAACGCTAGGATACGCAGTGCTATAGCTGAGTCCATAGGCTGGAGAAGGCGAATAATACATAGGAAGATAAGGGTACTGCCGTGGAGGGCTGTGAGTCATTGACGGCCCATGTGGCTCAGTGTTCGGAAGAGACATCGGAGAGACATTTTTTGGTGACGGGTTGCCGGAACTATCACTTCCTGCAGCTGCGGCACCATCGTTGGAGTTACCATCTTGTGTTTTCTTCTTCTTCTTCTTTTTCTTCTTCGTAGTGTCATTTCCACTGAGAACAGTTGCAGTAGCACTTGGTTCAGTAGTCTGCTCACTGTCAGATTCTACTTGTTGATCAGCTTCACCATTGGTTTTGCCAGTTTTGGCAGCTTTTTCAAGATTTTCTATTGAAGTCTGTTGAGGATCATCGCCATTCTTAGCATCACCATCCTCAGGGTTGTTTTTAGTATCCTTCTGCTTTCCGTTGTTATTAGATTTTCCAGACTTTTTCTCCTTCTTCTCAGGCTTTTCTGGCCATAGTTCAGCGTGCTTTCCTGATCTCACCAGCTTCTTTATAAGGGTCTCTGCATCAACGTTGCCAGTTACAGTAACCTTATGTTGGAAAGGATCAATCTCCGTCTTGTAAACACCTGGTCATCACAACAAGTGACATGCAGAGTTTCTCGTTATAACAATTGATGGAACACAAAAGCAGTAGAATGAAATAGTTGTCATCTTTCTACCTTCAATACCCTGAAGTGCTTTCTTGACTTCCTTCTTGCAGCCTTCACAGTGGATTGAAACTCTCAAGTTCCATGTCTACAAGACATTGAAAATGAGTATATAAGTAAGCGAAAAAACACAGAATACACTCTTAAGAAAATATTAACATGCAGGAGTAGCATACTATAATCAGAATGCCAATTGTTAAACCTGATATTTCAGTAGCTCTGGAGCATGTTCAAGTGGTTTAGCTGCCATTACCAAATAGAGAGAGAGAGAGAGAGAGAGAGAAGGGGAGGGAGGATGAGAGAAGAAGGCAAGGTCTGGGCGGTGAGTGATTGGGTTGGTTGAGTTTAAGAGATGATAATTGGAGTACGATGCGAATTAAAGTATCGAAAATAAAGCAAGAAAAAAAAGAGCAAGGGTTAGGTGGATACCACGTCACTTCTACACCGGATGAAGAGTTACAGGTGTGATACAATCAACAACTCACGTGATCATACCACGTGACCAGTAGGCCTAAGTCCATTCCTGACTTCTGCTTAGCACGCAAGAGAAGTTGCGCTATACATCTAAGGCCATCTCCAACCATTGCACCAAATTTTTACACTAAATTTGGTGTAAAGTGGAATATTTTTAGAATTTTTTTACATCAAATTTGGTGTTATTCCAACCATTCTACACTAAAATTTTACACCAAAATTTTACAAAGAATATATCACAATAATTTAGTTATTAACTAAATTAATTTATATTTATACAATAATTTTTATTTATTTATTTATTAAAAATTAAAATAAAATCATTATTCTTAATTAATTAATATATGCTTTATATTAAATTAATATTATTTACAAAATATATTTAATATTATTGCAACAACAAATTAATAACATACACAAATATAAACTGATTAAAATTTCTCATTTAACCTCTAATCATTTGAATTTCCATATTGTTCCCACAAATGTTCAATCAATGCATTACGAAGCTCATAATGAGCTTCTTTATCTCTAATTTGCCTATGTCTAGCAAGAAATTCTTCAAATATAACTGTATCGTCTCTATTGATATTAATTTCAGGGGCTGGCATTTCGTTCCAATCTTGTATGACCGCTTGAGTATCACGTTCATCTTCAATGATCATATTGTGCATTATAATGCATGCTGACATAATATCATGTAATACGGATTTTTCCCAAAAACGTGCCGGTCCCTTGATAATTGCAAATCTTGACTGGAGAACTCCAAATGCACGCTCGACATCCTTCCTACATGCTTCTTGCATCTTCGCGAATAACTTCTTTTTTGGGCCTCGAGGATCATGAATGGTTTGTACCAAAGTAGACCATTTCGGATAAATACTATCAGCTAAATAATATCCAGTATCATACACTTTTTCTTGAATAACATAATGAGCAGAAGGTGCTATACCTTTGGCAAGGTTTGCGAACAAGTGAGATGCCTCTAATACATTAATGTCATTATTGGACCCTGGCAAACCAAAATGTGCATGCCATATCCATAAATCATAATCCGCTACAGCTTCAAGTATAATAGTTGGGAATCCACTTCGTCCACTATATTGTCCTGCCCAAGCTGTTGGACAATTTTGCCATGTCCAATGCATGCAATCTAAGCTCCCTAGCATCCCTGGAAAACCTCGTTCTTCATTAATTTGAAGCAGTCTTGCAACATCATTAGCATTCGGTGCTCTTAGATAAATCTGTCCAAAGACCTCCACAATGGCTCTACAAAACCTTTTCGTACTTTCAATTGCAGTTGATTCTCCAATTTTAATGTATTCATCAGTTGAATCAGCTGATATACCATAAGCCAACATTTGAAATGTTGTTGTTACTTTTTGTAAACTAAACAATCCTAGTTTACCGCATCCATCTCTCTGTTACATAAAGTAAACATCATGACCTTCAATAGCACTGACAAGTCGTAGAAATAAATTCCTACTCATTTAAAATCACCTGCGAAACGTTGCTGCATTATATCTTGAATTTTCTGCAAAATAATCATCCCATAGTCTTTGATCTGCTGTAGCACGATCACAATAAAGTACTCTATGACTGAAGATTGAGCCTTTGTGTTTTGGTTGGTTTACTATATTGTTCATATAGTAATCAATTGCAAGGTTGTTATTGGTATATGCAGATAGTAATGCTTTTTTTGGGCTAATATTGCAGAAGTGAGATCCAGTTCATTCTCCGATAATGAGGATGAAGATGAGGATGGTATATAAGAAGAACTAGCATTAGTACTCATAGCTGTAGACAAATATGGTGAAGGGTTCAAAGAACAATCTGCTAGTAATTCGTTCCCTTATATAGTAAATAATTTAAGACAAGATAAGGAAACTCTGCAAAAAAAATCTATCTCTTCTTAGCCGTTGAATTAGATTGCATTCATCTCAACCGTTAATTAGTATTCGTATCATATCCACATAATATCCAAGACAAGATAAGGAATCTCTGCACAAAATCTAACTCTATCTCTTCCCATCCGTTGGATTAGATTGCATTCATCTCAACTGTTAATTAGTATTCGTATCATATCCACACAATATCTAAGACAAGGTAAGGAATCTCTGCACAGAATCTAACTCTATCTCTTCCCATCCGTTGGATTAGATTGCATTCATCTCAACCGTTAATTAGTATTCATATCCTATCCACAACACCTCTATAAATAGTTTATTTGTTATACTAAACTGAAACCCTCGTTCATATAACACTCTTTGAAATCCTAAACTATAGCACTCTTTCAAACCTATCCGCACTTTTTCAAACCTATCCGAAAAATGGCAAGCTCTAATTTTGGGATAAAGCCTTCAAATACCTCTCAAAGTGCATCATATTCAGTTGAAGAAGATCGAGTCATGTGCCATGTATATCTTAATGTTTCGCAAGACCCAGTCACTGGTAAAGATCCATCTATAGCTCAGTTTTGGTCTCGCATTACAACTGAGTACCATCAAATGCTGCCGAATCATATCACTACTATTCAACCTTAGAGATCTTTACAAGCTCAATGGAAAACTATAATGACAGCTATAGGAAAATTCAGAGGATGTGTTTGACAAATTGAAAACTTGAATCCAAGTGGTGCTTCTGAACAAGATATTGTAAGTGCTTTATTTATTTATTTTTCTTTGTATGAATTAAAATACGTTTGATTTATACCCTAAAATCTAACTTAAGTTATATTGTTATCTTGCAGTTCGAGAAAGTAAAAGATTTACTCATTCAAGATCCAAAATTTCAAAAAGCTTTCAAATTTGATCATGTATGGCCAATTCTAAAAAATATGGAGAAATATGTTGGTACTAGCAGAGAGAAAGTGTCTGGTCATCGAAAACGATCCAAGTGCAATGAAATGTCACCGTCCGAATCTCAAAAATTAGATAAGTCAATAGGATCATCATCATTTTGTTTTGATTTAAATAATGATTTTAAAGTTGAAGATCCATTTATTGAAAGAAATGATGAAGCTGATCGTCCTATTGGGAGGAAGAAAGAAAAAATGAAAAAG
>JANZXP010000005.1:40231706-40261585 GCA_027576715.1 Erythroxylum flavicans
ATGTATAAACTTCTGATTTTGATCAATGAAAAGAGGAAGAGTTTGATTTTAAAAATATTGTGGTTTACAATTAATGTCCTATTATTCAATTTGATGTGATGCCATGTGGAGTAACTGTAGTGATTGCACGTAGCGCTCCTTTATCATAGAATATGTATCGGAGTGACCTACGGGCATCTCGGTGCATACCCTACGGTAAGGGGGTGTTACATTATGAATTTACTGACATTGATTTTTGTATAAAGGAATGGAAAATAGGAAATCCGTTAGTAATAGGGAAAAGGAAGGTTGACCTGTATATCTTATCTAATATACCAGAAGCACAACTCTCATCATTTTAATTCTAGCACTATAGATATTTGACATCAACGCTTAGGACACCCTCAAGCTTCAGCAGTTTAGTTGTTAAAAAATAAAGGATTAATTGAATTCCAAGGTCCTTTACGGACTAAACATTGATGTGATAGTTGTCAATTAGTAAAACTAAGTAAACTTCCTTTTTCTCCTTTTGAACATTCTAGTTCTGGTATCTTTAATAAGATTCATTATGATTTTTGGGGACCTGCTCCTATTTTATCTGTTGGTAAGTTTAAATTTTATGTAAGTTTAGTTGACGATTTTTCCAAGTATACTTTGATTATTCCATTAAAATATAAATCTGATTTTTTTATTACCTATTTAGCATTTGAACAGTATGTTGAATGATAATTCAATAACAAAATAAAACCTTCCACTTAGATGGTGAAAGAGAATTTATTAACTCTAGATTATCATCATATTTTCTTGTGACAGGAATTATTCATCAGATTTCATGTCCTTACACTCTAGAGCAAATAGGTATAGTTGAGAGATGGCACAGAATTATAGGCGAACTAGGTATAACAACGTTGTTCCATATTTATGCACCTCTTTTTTTATGGGTAGAAGCCTTTACGACAATAGTTTTTCTTCTTAATCAGTTACCATCTTCATCTCTTCAGTTTGACACTCCGTATTTCATGTTACGTGGAACTCATCCTAACTACACATCACTTCTAGTTTTTAGTTCTAAATGTTTTCCATATACATGGGATACAAGAAACCATAAATTTGGCCTTAAAACTATCTTGTGTGTTTCTGTAGGATACAGTGAAAAGTATAAAGGATATAAGTGCTTCCATTCACCTAGTTGCAAATTTTTTATTTCTCTTCATATTATGTTTGACGAGACTATTTTTCCTTTTAAGTCTTCATCTCTTTCTACTTTCAAATCATATGCTCATCACATATTTGATTCTTGGCTGCCTTTTTCTAACAATGTTCTTACTTCATATAGTCATTCACAAATATATGCATTGAAAACTTCCATTCCATTACCATCTGTTGATATTCATAGCTCAGAATCCATACCAAATTCACCACATAATGCACCTGAGCTTAATAATGTTTGGACTGTCCTTAATCATCCAAATTCTAAAGATCATAATCTACCTACCCTACTAATTGACTTATGTTTTAAACAAGTGCTTGCACCTGAGTCCTTTCTTTCTTTAAATACAACGCCACCTCATGAAGCACCAGTTACTCATCCCATGATAACCAGGTCCATACTTGGAGTTGTTAATCGAAATTCTAAATATGCCTTGACAGTAACCTTGTCTGCTATAATACCTAGTGAACTGAAAAAATATTAAATCAGCCTTATCGCATCCGGGTGGAAAGTTACTATGCTTCATGAACTTATTGCACTACATCAAAATGAAATATAGAAATTAGTTCTACGCACTCCTGATGTGTATGTAATCGGATCCAAATGGATTTTTATAACCAAGCTACAACCTGACGGTAAATTAGATCGTCTCAAAGCACGTTTAGTCACCAAAGGATATCATTAGATTGATGATATTGACTACACAGACACGTTATCTCCTGTAATCAAACCAAATAAAACTTGACTCATCTTAACTATTGCTCTTGTGATTCATTGGCCCATTCGTTAACTCGACGTTAAAAATGCTTTTTTGCATAGCAACATTGTTGAAGATATATCTATGGAACAATCTCTAGGTATGATTGATCCACAAAAACATATGCATGTATATAAGCTTTAGCGTGCTTTATAGGGACTTAAACAAGAACCATGTGCTTTATTTGGTAGACTCACTGAATTTCTTATATCATATGTTTTCTTTTGTAGTTTAGTTGATCCTTTTCTTTTCATTTTTCATTCTGATAAAGGTTCACTTGTTTTACTTCTCTACGTTGATGATATTATTCTTACATGGTCATTCACAGATCTTATTTCCTCTTTTATTCAAATTTTGAGTTGTGAGTTCTCTATGAAAGATTTAGGTCCAGTGCATCACTTTCTTGGTGTTGAGATTTTTAACACAAAAAATGGGCTACATCTATCCCAGTCACACTATGCACTTACCATTCTTGAACAATCCAATATGCTTCATTGCAAGTCTATGCCTACGCATTTAAAGTTCAAATTCAAACCTACTACAGATGCTACTCCTATTACTGATCCCAGTCACTTTCGAGGAATTGTTGTGCTCTTCAGTATCTCACACTGACATGTCCAGATCTATCCTATAGTGTCAACTATGCTTCACAATTCATGCATGCTCCTATAATTGCTCATTTGAAATTGGTTCAATGAATCCTTTGATAACTGAAATGAACACTTAACATTGGTTTACACCTTACTTCCAACACAACTCTTGAATTGTCTACTTTCTCTGATGCTGATTGGGCTAGCTACCTTACAACAAGGAGATTTACCACCAGTTACTGCACTTTTCTTGGCACAAATATCATTTCATGATGTGCTAAGAAATAACACATGATCTCTCGCTCTAGTACTGAAGCTGAGTATCGTGCTATGGCTAATACTGCTGCCAAACACACATAGCTTACTTATATTCTCAAAGAACTTTGCATCTCTCTCTTATCTCCGCCAATCCTTAACTATGATAATATCAGTGCTCTATACATGACAATCAATCCTATCTTTCATGCTTGGAGCAAACACATTGAGTTAGATTACCATTTTGTATGCGAACGAGTTGCACTTGGATGTACTAAATCTATGTCCAAGGCTGCCCTCTCATATTTTTGAAGTAAACTGTTCCTTCAACCCCGGCTCAGTTTAATGGGGGATATTGACAATCTACAAATGAGCAAATCATGGAGTGATAAAGATGATCATAATAAGTCCCATAAACCATGGAGTGATAAGGTTCATCGTATTCGCAAAATTATCAAAGCAGATATGGTTGGTAACAAGGACTTCCAAAGAGTAACAAATTCCTACTGAAGTGGTAGTTCATTATATATGGTAGTTTATTAGATAAAGGAAACTCCATCTGTTTCCTTCCTTTTCCTGTACTGGTGCTATATATTTATTAATCCTTTTGAGGCTTGTGATCAGTATTCATGAGATAAGAATCAATTCCACAATAACAAGATTCTTTTTTTACTACACCTCTGCTTTTTCTCATACTGCACCTCTGCCTTTTCTCTTTTCCTTTTATTGCACCTCTGCTTTTTCTCTTGTCCCCACCCTCTTTTAACTCCTCATGAGCCATTCACCCTTATCTGTACATTCAAAGATGCTCCTTTTCTATTTTGGTTTTCTTACTAGACTTTATTGTTCGGTATCGTAAGTAAATTTGCTAGATGTAGTAATAATCCTTTTTGATCAATTATGGTCATCCCCCAAATTTCTTTGTTTTCCCATTTTCAGGTAAACATAATTCTAACAAAATGAGTAACAATAATAAATTTTGTCCAGATTTTGTACACCTAACTCATATTTATTAAGTGCTCATTCACAGTAAGGTAGCAATCTTCTCGATTTATATAGTATCCTATTCCATAATCTACTATACATAAAGATTAAATCTAACTTTGGTAATTGACTATGAAATAGGTTAGCACAATCTTTTTTTTTTTTTGCTTATGAAGAATTTCAAAACAAGAGAATAAATTAAAGGTTGGCAATGGACAAAACTAGTGCAATCAACTAGGTTATGGAAACAAATCTACTATAAGTTACGTTAGGGAATTCTTAACAAGAAATGAAAAACTATGGAAAATCAAAGAAACTCAAATGATAAAGGGGAAGTGAACTCTTAGTTACATTTATATCTACTGCCTGTTGTTTTAACAGCAAAAACTATAAGAAACAACAACAGAAGGAAAAATGGAAAGTTAGATTTTTTTTCCACTTGAACTAGGCAACACTTTTACTTGATAATCTACATTTATTGGAGCTGTAGTCTCTAATTTCTCTTTTTTTTAGTGTACAACTCCATTGTTTGTTTGCTATCTATGTTAAACTGCGTCAAAAACACTCTGACTAAAATACAAATGTCTCGATACCATTATGTTCACTGTTGTGTATAAAGTTCAGAAATTGGTTTATTAGATAGCAGCAATAAGCAATCTAGTTATTTCCGTCGAAGTTGATAAGATAAATAAGAAAAGCTCCTATTATGAAACTGAAAGATGAAATGATATTTTATATTATTGGTTTTGAGATCTGCAGGTTCTCTTCTACTTGAGAAACTGATAATTTGTTCAACTGTACATATTAGGTAGCAAAATGTTGCTTCGTTCCTACATTATTTGGGCATGCTATAGATGATGATTTTATTCAACCCCATCACTCAGACTAGATATATGAAACTTACATGGTACATTTTATTTCCTGTTGGTTATTGATGCTTAAGTACTAGTTTTTAAATTGAGATTTTCCATTTAACCAATTTGGTCATTCTTTTGAAGATGCTTACCAAAATGATCATATTATTAATGGTCTTCTCAAATTATTTGTTGGATTGTTTGTGGTTACAGTAGGGTGGTTGGTGTAGGGAGCTTTGATTATGTGATTTTATACTTCAACAAAAATATGAATTTCATATCTTATTTTAAGTGAATTGCAAATCGCATTCTTTTTCTTAAGTGATGATCATGCATTTTGTTTGTTTTGTTATTGCACTGCATACTAAACTCATTCTGTAGGGGGACAAGAATATTTTCAAATTTGAGGGAGATCAGATTTCGCCATGTCCTCAGTTCTACTTTGATTTGATAAACATTTCTTTCCACAATGTTTTGTAACCACTAGAGGATGAGATGGACAGAGCAATTTTTGACTCAATGCTTAATTACTTTGGCAAGTTATCTTACTTATAATTGATCGAGCATCTAATTCTTTTTTTTTTGTAAAATGCATCCTTTAACCTTTGGCAAGTACTGATTGTGTTACCTTCAGGATAATTGGTGTAATGTGAAAAAACCTAGCTATAGTTCTGAATCTTTGATTTCAAGTAAAACCATGACTCTTATATCATCTATATTAATTTTTAATGCCAATTTCCACCAAAAATTTTTGGCACTTACCATTTCTTTATTCTCCTATACCAATCAAAGTTGCAGAATTAACAATAAGTATCAATGTAGATTCTTTGAAACAAGTCCGTCCAAAAAGGCCAATGAGTTAGATGGAGGTGAATTATCATCTTTGATTTCTTCTAGAATGTCTGGCCTAAATTTATAATCAAAAGTTACAACCAAAAATATTATTAACATAGATGTAAGAAAGTAGAGAAGTATTTATTTTGATTGGGATTTGGAAAATGGCATGAGTTTGCTTATTTTTAGGAATGTATTCACAGTGCGTTAATACAAGAGATGCAAATAAATTAACTAATGATAACTAGATGTATCAATAAAAAATGGTGTTAACAATTTGTTTAACTCGAGGAATCATTAAATGCAATCCATATTTTATGTTCAATTTTTATTGTAACAAGCTTCATGTTGATATGTGTATGGGGTTGTTGTTAATCAGTTATTTGTCTTTGTTCAGGTACCTTCTGATCTTGCATCTAAACTTAACTTGAAGTTGAGGTATTATTTTCTTTTCTGGTTATGAAAATAGATTGTGTCAACAGATATAGCTGCAAGATTGCACTTGGTGGCTGAGGTAAACATATATAACATGTATGGTGTTTTCTTGTAGGATGAGGATAGTGATGACAATAACTTACCATCTTCATCCAAGATGCTTAGCTTTAAATTATCCAATGGCCACCCACATGGACCACATGTTCCCACGACAATGGATGATGATCAATATGTTAAATAACAACTAGATGACTTAGCGGGTTTTCCGTGCAGTGTAAAGGAGGAAGAGAGGGTAAGTCATTCATACTGATTATACAAAAAGATGTTTACTTTCTTGAGACTCAACTTGCTGTTTGCATTTCAGATTGTATTTTGAAGATGTTGGAAATTGTGGATGCTAGACTATAAGGTAATGGATCAACTGTGCAACACTCAAATGTGAGCTCTAATGTTAGATTACAAGATGAAAAGATGGTTTAATATTCAAGTGTTATAACATATCACTTGAACCAAAATGGGATTGAACTAAAAAATAATGAAATAACTCCAGTGCAGACCATTGAGGCATAAAAACCTTAATGTCCATTACTCAATCCCAGAGGTGAGTTTATGGTCATTGATTATGTAAGATTCTATTTTCATTAGTTTGTAACCTTATTAATTGCTATCATGGTGGAAACACAAATGTAGAATTAGGCTTTTGTTTCTTTTGGAAGTTTTAAGTTAGAATTGCTATTCTTTTATGTATTTTTATTAATGAAAATGCAGAAATCTTAATCCATGACTCCTTCAACTCTATTAATTTTGTCAGTACAACTACTCAAAGAAAGATATTAACTAGGTCACTCTTATTACATTCGACCAAGATTCTATAATCTCAAATGATAGATTTCATAAGATTTTTGGTATCTTTGGAGAGATCATAGAGTTAAGGTTATTTGCTAAAAATAAACTGAACTAAAATATTTTATGAGTAAAGTTTGAAACTATATTGTCCTTGTTTATGTAGATTTATGAAGCTCCAAACAGAAATGATGAAAAGTCAATTGAATTTTATGAAACTAGAGTTGTAGATGCTATTTGTTTTCTTCTTGATGAAAGTGCTCATTTTTCCATATGCAACTGGTTTAACTTCTTGCTTGTCTTTGCTCTCTTTGGAAAATATTAAAGGAAATTGGAGTTAAAGCCAATATATGTATTAGAATTGTTTAGCTCATAAATTTAAAGATCCTTTGTGGTGATTATACTCGTAGGCTGTAATTTATTCTCAAATTTGACTAGTGCTGATTTGTTTTAAAAAATGCTACTTTCAAGATTATAACCTATGAAGACAAATTTATATACAATCTTTTTTGTCCATTCCATTATAAGTTTCTCATGGTTTCTTTTACATTACAACTTCATTTACATTTTTGTTTTTGCTAATATTTTCCCCTACAATGTCATCCCGAAAAATTAAAAGTTTGATGTTCATTTTTTCTTTTATTTATACCATTGTTAGAAGTTTCATGACAATCTCAAGAATTAAACATTTCACACTTTGGCATAAAATTAATTTTTAACATAAGGATTCGTTGTTTATAGACAATACATAATAATGCGTATATAAAAAATTACATAATAATAAGAGTATAAGAAAGAAATTGCCATTTTTTAGTAGGAAACAAAATATGCATCTCCTTAATAAAGATGTACAAATTAACTTAAACACTCTACTTTCTTTTCACTTTATATTTACAAAACATGTTTCCTACATACGGAACTAAACAATCATATTTCTTAATGAAACCACCTATATCGGCACAATCATAGCTAACATTACTGTTTTGTCGTGAGTTATTTATCATCACATTATTCACACTATGTGGTTGTTATTCCTATAAGAATCATAAAAAAATAGTTTCATTAGTAAATTGTGAATAAGTGACTAAACAGAATGTCATTATTATTATTATTCTGGCAAAAGATAAATACCAATTACGAGTTAGTCATGTCCATAGAAATGAAACACCTTCAATAGAATTTGTTTGACTTGAATTGGTAGTGACAACCGATCATCAAAAATGTTAAAAAGAGTATATAATCAAAATACTTAGAGTTATTGTTAAAACATTGACTCTTTTTTACTAAAAAGTACATATGTATATGGAGAAATTGTTTAGACAAATAATACGGTTGGTGAATTTGAACCATATATAAGTTATCAAAATAAATCTCAGTTCCTTGCATTTGATTTGCATACTGAAAAAGAAAAGAAAAAATTAATGAGAAATTAAATAACTCATGACTAGTGCAGTTTAAAATACTAATAAAACCTCAACTTGATTGTCTCTTTGATAGGGAATTGTATATTAAGTTGAGGTAGTTTGAAAGTTTTCTCTCAGACCCTGTCTTACCAAGAAAAAGGAATAAATATTGGCATTATATATGCGACATAAAATTGAAAAATATAAAAATTCTTTTAACGAAACCTCAAGATTATATGTTAATGTTGGTGTTGAGGCTGTGACATTTGTTGGAGCAATTTGAACGTTTTCAATATAAGAATTATGAGACTTACACCACTCATTTTGAAACAAATTGAACACCTTAAGAGTATAACACTCGTTGCACGTTTGAAAGTTTCAATTGGATACAATAATGAGGGAATATTGTACTTGATTTAAAATCAGCCTTTAACACTTCATATCTACGATCTTCAAGAAATCTTTCAAAGTGATGGAAAAACTCCAAGAATTTATGTTGATAAGTGACATACCTCTTTACAACACTATTCATGCTCTAACTTCTTTGCGTTGTTGTCATGTCTACATAAAACATTTATCTTCCATACACTAAAGCCCATTTTTCCTTTATTTCAAACTTGTGCCTCAACCAATCATTATTTTTAAGCCCGTATTTGCGCAACATCTCATTCTATGCATTTACAAAATCTTCCTCTTCTTTAAAATCATATATGCATGAGCTAAAATCTCTAGCAAAATCTTTAAATTAAGAGAAAACACCATTTAAATGGATAACTGCATTTTGATAAATGTGCCAAATACATAAATGATGATGAGTTTCAGGCCATCTTAGTAATAGAGCCTTTTTCATTACTGCATCTAGGTTTGTAAAAATAGTTTTAGGTCTTTTATCACACATAGCTTTCACAAAAGTATCAAATAACCATTTAAACATGGGGATGTCTCATCATATAATAATGCCACAAAAAAGACTGCAGTCTACTTGTGATGATTTACACCTATAAGTAATGCAAGGGGATGAACTTTATTGTTCTACCTATAAGTTGTGTCAAAACAAAACAAATCACCAAAATTTGAGTAATCTGTTTTCATCTTTGCATCTAATCAGAAAATGTTGGTTATTAAATAATCTTCATCAACTTGGATGACATAAAAAAATCATATCATCAAGTTTCATTTTATTCAAATATTTCAAAACACCTCTTGTATCTCCTCTTTTTGCATCTCTCGCTCTTTTAGACCGTAAGTAATTTCTATAGTCATTTGATATGAAACCTAAATTTTCTCTACCTCCTACTTTCCTAACCATGACATCATAAGATGTCTTTAGTGGGATTCCTATGTCATTTGCCATTTCAATTTTCATTGCTACAGATAAACTTATATTTCGGTGACATCTGTGTAAGTGCGTCTTGTTTAGACTCGAGAGGTAGTGATTATACTCCTCAATAAACTGAACCACATAGAGTTTTTTGTTTCTTTAATGGCTGACTCTCATTTTAACTTCACAACCAAACCTTGTATTTACTCTTACGTAAATATCTCGTTTGTCTTTTCCTTGTTTACCTTTAGCACTACAACAAAACATTTTGTCAATGAAGCTTTCAAATTTATCTTTGTGGTTTCTGCTTCTCCTTATCCCAAACCTGACTTCTTTAGCATATGCCAAATAGAATTGGTAAACATCTTCTTCTATTTCAAACTCCATTCTAATTTTTGGTATTAATTCTTTGGATACAAATGAGCGAGTAACTTGCAAATCCAGATTAAACTCATGACAACTATAAGCTCATCTTCACCTTCACTCCTGCCAACTTCATTACCATCTACAAAAGATTTAATCGATGATAAGACAAAGATACACCTTTCGTAGAATTATTAGCTTTGATCCTGAAGCAAAAACCCAAAAAAATAAATGAAAAATTTGAAAATGGATACTTCATTTCTATAATATAATTAAGAAACATTAAGTGTAGAATTCACAATTTAATTAAGAAGCAAAAATGAATCCTTTAACATTAAAATTAAATAAATATCTTAACATAGTTGATATAGATTATCTGAACCTGTCTTAAGAACCTCAAGCCTATTCATAAAAGAACAATTGTCCCACTCCACCAAGGAAATCCATTATCTAGATACAAAGTAAATTGTACTTTAAAGACAATCTAATACTACCAAATGTCAAAGGCTTGATTCCTTTTGACAACTGAAACACACCAAAGATTAAACGAACAACCGAAGAAATGCCAACACACACCGCAATTATAAGTAACCTTTATAATTCTTTATCCTACAACGTGGGGACTGAAAACTGAATTAGGTACTCAAACTTGTCAGCCATTGAAAAACAGAGCTAAATAGACTCAGACAAAGCTCTCAAGTGACCAGATTAATAAAGCAGCTTATGTCATGAAAATGGAAAACGAATCAAATTAACATATACCAAGTTTCCTTTTCCATTATTCAAGTTTGGGTTTGAAAATATTAGGATAAAATCACATTATAATATGTTAAAATTATTATTGAAATAGAGACATTCTTAAAACACTAGACAGAATATTGATTGCATGATCTTAGAAAATCGGAATGGTAATTATGATTGCAATTTTTCAAGTTCAAGCATGAAGAGGTAAAAATTCAAGCATGGGAAAATCATCAAAAGGTAAAAAAAAGAGGAAGAGATGAGAAAGATTGAGGTACTCTAACCATTGGTATAACCACACTAATTATTTTTTCCAAATTTTCTTAGTAGGTGTGCATCATGATTGACTTGAAAAGTATATAAATAGTGTGTATTGATGATGTCCTTATATGTAACCAATGTGGAATGATGGTTTAATGGTTATCTTGTATATGTTTTTCCTGCCAGATTCTCCATCTTGTATCTCTTTAGAATTTCAATTTAAAACACTAAGATCCAAATTGATGTTGCACCACATTACTTCAGTTGAAATCTCTAAAAGCCTTCTCCAAATGTCAGTAATTTTGAGAAATAATTTAATAGAAATGCATGTTGCTACATGATATGACACCGTTTAGTCTGAGTAACTAGATTTCCATACATCTAATGATGCAGGAACAAACACAGAAAATAAACAACTACTGACATGGTGACAAAAACGACACTACAACAACAGATTAACCTTAACCTTTTCCTACATCCATATGATGAAAAGCTTGGTCATGTCATAGTGAGAAACCATATGCTTTACTTATACAACAGAATTTCAAGCCTAGAATATGAATTTAATTTAGAAAGATACATACATAAAAATTTTTAGCACGATTAAATTAGTAGTGAGTTCTGTTTCTCAGGTAGAGGTTGAAAGGATGAGAGCAAAGGCCCAGGATAGGATTATGAATAAACTAGCATCAGTAGGGCACAAAGCAAAAGAGAAGCAAGTAGCAGTAGAAGCAAAGAGAGATTGACATGCTGCAAAAGCAGAGTAACAAGCAGACTATATCAGCAAAACTGGTCACATGCCTTATTCATTTTCCTACTGTGGTAGGTGCCATAAAAAGACCCCCAGTAACTTAGAAAGTGAGGAGGTTTTTTGTGTTTCACTCGTTGTCAGATTTGGATCAACCCTGCTTTTGTTTCATGACATATTGTTTATGTATATCAAATTTGTTCAAAGTTAAGAAACTCAAGATGGTAACTTGTGACAATTTCCTGCTCAAGTAATTCTAAGAGGAAGCTTCTCTTGATTCTATTCCTACATTATCTTTGTTGGGTAGCGAAATATAGAAGAGGTAAACAAAAACAGAGGAATAGAGGTAAACAAACTTCTTTATTCAGTAGTCGATCCTATTTATGAAATATGCCCATATAATTATAGGCTTACAAAACCAATTTTTGATAAACTAAACTACTACTATTTAACTTAAACAATGAATTTAACTAATAACTCTAACTAAGACTCTAATAATCATAATTCAAGTTTATTATCTAACACCCTCTCTTAAACTTGTAATTCAATCTTTAATAACTCCAAGACTAGCTCTCAATCTAAACATATCGGCAACTTGATCTCTAGATGTCACATGCTTCAATTGAATCTCTTTTCTCCCAATGCATTCTCTTATAAAATGGTACTTAATATCTATATGTTTACTTCTATCACAAAAAATGGATTCTTTCCCAAAGCAATAGCAAACTTGTTATCAACAAAAATATTCGTAGCTCTGTCTTGTTCAAATTTCAGCTCTTTCAATAACTTCCTCAACCAAATAGTATGACAAACATAAAAAGCAGCTACAATATACTCAGCCTCACAAGTTGAAAGACTAACAATCGGTTGTTTCTTAGAACTCTAAGCAAACACGATAATTCCCATAAAGAAAACAAAACCACTTGTACTTTTTTTATCATCGATGTCTCCTCCTTAATCACTGTCACTGAATACAGATAAGCTAAAATTATTTACTGCGATATACAATAATCCATACTCTAGTGTTCCTTTAATATATTTAAGAATTCTCTTTGTTGCTTTTATATGCATCAAAGTTAGAGCTTCCATGTAACGACTAATGACACTAACTCCATACAAGATATTTGGTCTTGTATACGTTAAAAATCACAATCTTCCAACCAGTCTTCTAAATAAAGTTGGGTTTACCTTTTCTGCACTATCGAACTTAGAAAACTTGATTCCACATTCCATTGGCGTAGAAACTGAATTGATTATATCCATTTTTATCTCTTTTAAAATTGCTTCAGCATAAGTTTTCTATGAGAGAAATTCCCATCTTCACTTTGCTTCACTTCAATTCCAAGATAATAAGTCATAAACCCCAAATCAGTTATCTCAAATTCTTCAGTCATTGTCTTCTTAAATTCTTCAAACATCGTAGGATTACTACCTGTAAAGATTAAATCATCAACATATAAATAAACATACATAGTTTCTCCATTCTTGTTCTCCTTGACATATAAGCCATGCTTATATAGACATTTTGAGAAACCATTCTTTTGGAAATAATCATCAATATAGGAATACCAAGCCCTTGGAGATTGTTTAAGACCATATAAGGCTTTATTTAACTTCAACACCTTGTCTTCTTATCATTTAATGATGCAACCCAATGGTTGTTCCACATAAACCTCTTCCTCTAAAGTTCCATTCAAGAAGGATGATTTTACATCCATCTGATTAATCTTCCATCTCTGTTGAGCTACTAACAAAATAATTAGTCAAATAGTCTCAAAGCGAGCTACTAAAACAAAGACTTCATTATAATCAATTCCAGCTTTTTGAGTGAATCCTTTTGTAAGAAGTCAAGCTTGGTACTTCTCTACTTCTACTTTTGAATTTTTTTTCAATTTATAAATCCACTTTACTACTACAAGTTGCTTCCTTTTTAGAAGATCTATCAATCACCAACTATTATTCTTTTTAATTGCTTTCATCTCTTCATCTATAACAATATCCATCTTTGGTCTTTGACAGCTTCTTCAAACATCATTGGTTTTGTATCTGCTAACAAACAAAACAGAGTAGAATCATTGATTTCTTCAGTTACTTCATATATTTCTTCTAAACACCATATATGATATGGCCTCTCGAAGGAGCTTTGTGGACACATAATCATTGGAGTTATTTGAACCTCACGTGGAGGAGTTTGCGATGTAGCATTAGTAACATTTGATTCTGGGACTTATCTACATTAAAAAATTTATCAAACAAAGGAAGAAAGTCAGAATTTTCATCCTGTGGTACATTTCACTCCATGAGCCTTCTTTATCAAACTCAACATCTTTACTAATGATTGCTTTTCCATTATGAAGATCATAAAATTTATACCCTTTTGAATTTTCAGTCTAGCCAATAACTATGAACTTCTGACTCTTTTCATCCAACTTGCTTCTTATTTTATCAGGAATATACACATAGCCAATGCTTCCAAATACTCTTAAGTGCGAAATACTTGGCATGATTATTCAAATACACTATACATGCTACTCCTTCAGCTTAAAACTCCTTTGGCATCATCTTACTTTTCAACATACTAAGAGCCATGTTAAGAATAGTTCTATTTTTACGCTCCACAATTCCATTTTGCTGAGGTGATCTAGGAACTGTCAAAGAATGTCAAATACCAAGAAACTCACAAAATTGATTAAATTTATTCAACGTGAATTCAACTCCTCGGTCAGTCTAAATTGCTTTAATTAGGTAACCACTTTTAGTCTCAACTTGAGCTTTAAATTTCTTAAACACTTCAAATGCTTCAAATTTTTTCTTCAAAAAATGAACCCAAGTCTTGTGAGTATAATCATCAATAAACAATAAAAAGTACCTGTTCTTTCTATATGAACTTGGTGTGATAGGACCATATATATCAGCGTACACTAATTCGAGTGGATGTGTAGCTTGAGATAAAGACTCCTTCGGAAAGCTCCTCCTAGACTGCTTACCATATATACAACCTTCACAAATTTGATCAGGATGACATATAAAAGGCAAACCATATACCATCCTTCTCTTATACAATAGCTCTAATCTAGTGAAATTCAAATAGCCCAACCTAAGATGCCACAATCATAATGAATTATTCGTAGTAGCTTTTAAACATATGGGACTATCTTTAATGATCTTCAGTATAAACATTTTATTCTTTGACATTGGCACTTTTGCAATCAATCTTCCTTTTCTATTTCGACTAATCCACTCTTTCTCATCTGTATTTCATAGCCTTTCTCCAAAAGCTGTCCAATACTTAATATATTGTTTTCAAACCAGGAATATAATAAACATGAGATATAAACTGATGATCTCCCTTCTTCAATTTAATCAAAATTTCTCCTTCACCTTTGATTGGAACTTTAGTTGTATCACTAAAAAAAGTATTGCCTTTAACATATTCATCAAGACTACAAAATAAATCTTTTTACCAGTCATATGATTGTTGGCTCCTGAGTGGAGATACCAAGATTCCTCACTCCTTTCTTTGTCACCATTGCATATTGATAACAAGACAGATGCTTCATCATCTTCTTCTTTAACCTCAACATAATTTACGTTTTCTTCTTCATTTGAATTCTATCTACATTTTACTGCATAGTGACTACCTCTACCACATCTTCTTAGATATTGTTGCTAAAAAATCTGACTCTTTGTTGTCGTTTGAATTATTTCTGTCTACTCTGTCTCTTCCATAATTTCCATGATTCCAACCTAGACCACGACCTATACCTCCTCGTTCTCTAGTACGTCCTTGATGTTGATTGTCTTATTTTTCATTTAAATTCAACTTCGTCTGCAACACTTGAGCATCCATTTCTTCTCTTTTCTTCAATCTCTCTTCATGGGCTTGTAATGAACCCAAAAGGTGATCTATAAACATTGATTCCAAATCCTTTGACTCTTCAATGGTAGTCACAATGTAGCCACATTTTGGAATTAGCGACTGAAGAAATTTTTCAAACACTTGAACGTCTTCCATCAGCTCTCCATATCTCTTTAATTGATTCACAATAGTCAAGATTTTGCCAAAATACTCTTCTATAAATTTAGAATCCTTCATCTTTAGATTTTCATAGTCATATCTCAAAATCTACAGGCATACTTTAATTTCTTTGTCTTTTCCTTTAAAACAATTCTGTAAACACCTTTTTAAACATATATTCATCTAAGCACATATCAATAAGAGTGAGCGTTTGCTGATCCTTCTTTCTAGTTTTTTGAAGCGCTTCCTTTTATGCTATTGTTAACTCTTCTTCACATTCCGGATGATTGTAGCCTTTTTCTACAATATCCCACACATCTTATGATCCTAGTACTTTTATTCTGATACACCAGTTGTCATAATCCTCCTTGTTAAGTTTTAGAAATTGAAACAGTAACATTCCATTCATCTTGGTTTTTAGTGTAGAACACCTTCAAATAGTAACGTCGTTGAGAAGGAAGAGGAGGACGACGACCGAAAGGAACCAACAAAAGTAGATACGACACCTTCTTCTGGAGGCTTTCCTATGAGAGAGGTATTCAAAGCGTTTGGCATTTTGACGGAGAGAGGGAGAAGACTTGGCTTAGGCTTAAAGAAAACAACAAAGCTCGTTGTCTCTGACATTTCAAGAGCGTGACCAATGTGGATCTGGCATTTTTCGACAAGTTGGACCAATTTTTCCCAGCAATGAAGGTGCAACGGGTTTTGCTGTATAGAGTGGGTAGTCCAATGAAGAAGACGGTAGGGAAGTAGTGGTGGTTTTATGGTCAAAACTTATCGTTGTTGAGAATTCTGGTGATCTACACGAGAGGTGTTTGAAAAAACGTCTCAAAGAGATGAAAGGTGGAAAACTGATTTCTAGATCTGATACCACTTTGTTGGGTAGAAAAATATAGAAGAGGCAAATAAAAAATAGAAGTATAGAGGTAAACAAACTTCTTTATTCAGCAATCGATCCTATCTATGAAATATGCCCATACAAATATAGGCTTACAAAACCAATTTTTGATAAACTAACCACTACTATTTAACTTAAACAATGACTCTAACAAATAACTTTAACTAGGATTCTAACAATCATAATTCAAGTTAATTATCTAACAATCTTCTCGTGTCTTGACATCACGAACTATGTAATTTAAGTCCTGAAATCTCATTCAGTGTCGAAATTTTGCTCATCTTACTTAGGATAGGATAATGAACCTCTATATCTACATGATCATATATATTCTCATAATCTATTTGTGATTATCTTTTTCAAGAGTTTCTCTAATTTTTATCCTTAAACTTGTAAATCACGATTCAAATCTATAAAATCACAGAGCTCATCGTCATAATTATGGTACAGTTAACCTAATAGCAACCAACATATGCCCAAATTGAGAACAACTTCTCTGAGTTTAATATCAGTAAAAACCTTCAAAGAATGAACAATAACATAAAGCAAATACTCATCTTTGGAATTTGGAATAAAGGATACAAGACAAAATGCTTTTGGAAAAAAATGACAGAAGCATTAGAAGGAAATATACAATAAATCACCAAGGAATATTAAAGAACATACCTTCACAAGATTGAAACACAGCTTATGGCAACATTAATTTACTCCACATCACTTTTATGCCCTTTCCTCCTGGTTATGAATTCAACTTATCTGGAACCAATGTATTTAAGTTTTTTTTAGAAATTAAAATTTTTCATTGAAATATTAGATAAGTGAACAAATGGAGAAGGACTCTCCCACATGGGATAGACCCACTTAAAATAATGGAGTGTCTTAGTTAAAGCAAACAACATCGTTTGGAACAAATTAAAACAACAGACATTTTACATTTAGGTTATAACTATCCTCAACTTTCTCAACTCTTCCTCACCTCCTCATTTTTGGAAAGCAGAGGCGAAGCTCTAGATGTAGGCTGGTGATTTGTCTCCTCCGGTGATTTCCTCCTATTTTCTCTGCAGAAAGAAGCTCTCTTCTCAGGTAATATACTCATCTTCAACTAATGTGATTCCTTACTAAGATTAGGGCTTAACTAGGTTGTTTCCGGTACTCTTCAACTTTCTTTCTTTTGGAGGTTTGGAGATTCAGCTCATTAGTGATGAGTCAGAAGGGAAGATCTCCACTCAGGTAAGATTATTAACTTAGATTTCTCCCTTCTTTTATAACTTTGGGTCTTCCCGAATAACAAAGCCAAAATATGGTGGATCTACAGTAATCCTTCATGAAGCTGCTACTAATGAAGCCAACTGAGAACTCCTTTTCATTTCCATCAGGTGAGTACCAAAACCCCTTTTATTTCAGTAGTATACTGTAAGTAAATGAAGAGGAAATATGTATGATTACTTTCTGTCCTGTTCTGAATTGAAACCAGGTAGTATGATGTTCTGAATTGAACTAGTTAAATTTTACTATCTTGAAGAGTAAATGATGAACTATGCATGATCTCTTTCTGAACTATTCTGAACTAAACCCAAGTTGTATGATAGGGATTACTAAACTATTCTGGACTGAGCTAGGTTGAATGAAACTTACTAGAGTAGTATACATTAGTAAGAATAGTGAGGATTATAATCTCCAAGTGAGAGCTTTACCTCTACTATAGTGCAGGTTCAACTGATTTATAATCAGTAGTTCCCTTATGCTAGTAATTGTGAGATCTATAAAAGAGGCTAGAGAAATAAATTTCTCCTTAAACCTTCTGTTATTCCTCTCATTCCATACTACTTGAGTACATGTAGTCACCGAGATCATTAATATATCCTTGTCAGTTCTGGAAATGTGCAGAAGAGATAACTACAGTAGGATGTTAAAGAGTCTGTAATGGTTAAACTCAGGAACACATAGTCTAAAGATTTTAGTCTAAAGCTCTTTAGAGAAGATACACTCAAAGAAGAGCTGTTCACTAGTTTCATCCTCTAGATTACAAAGGAACAAATCTTAGAGGAGGATAGGAACTTCAGCCTATTCAAAGTGCCGAATCTGTCCAATATAGCTAGCCATAGAAGAAAGTTAACATTAGGTCTAAGAACCTTGTTCCAAATTTGGGGATACCATCCTACTCTATTTACTATCCCATCCCTAAACTTCTCATCTTCCCTTATAGTTATTTATGAAACTGGAATCTCATACCATAAATAGATATCACTCTCTCCGAAGCTTCTAAATTGTTGAATAGAAAAGAGTCTTATCTCATTTGATGATAACAACCAAGTTCCATTTCTAACTATTTCATGAAGCTTTGTTTTCTTATGGATTCTCTCTAATAGAGTTATAGCCAACTGATTTTTAACTAAAGCTCCTTGCCCTGTTCAATTGTCAAACCATAAGGAAATTCTTTCTCCTATCCCTATTTGGTAAGTAATGTGCTGCTAAACTTCTTCCTTCATTCTTAGAATTTGGTTAAAAAACCAAGAGTAACTATCTTTGATCTTTAGAGCCTAAAGACTCTCACCTTTTAATATATATATGTGGATCCATTTGATCCATATTAATTGTTTTTCCCCCAGGATTCTCCAAATCCTCTTATTCATAAGTAACCTTTTTTTCTTACTGAATGAGTCCAGTCATAATCCTCCTCCTTCTTTCGATTAGCATATAGTCTTCCAACTTACTTTTTCTATTCCTTTCTCACCATTTCCTTTCCTAAATCACATGACAGTATTTCATTTAAACATCTTGTCCCCAAACCAAGAACAGAAATAGAAGCCTTTCTATTCACTCCCCATTCTCTCATAGAAATTACTTCACTAATTTTTCAACTATTTTAATAAGCCCTTTGGAGAGAAATAGGTATGAGCACCAGTAAGTTTGCATTGACTTAATTACGACTTCAGAAGCTGTAATTTCCCTCCTTAGGATAGGGCTCTATTTGGCCATGACCCCAATCTTTTCTAGAATTTTTCAATTAATGGGATATATTCACAAAACCTTAACCTCCTGGATTGAATAGGAATCTTTAAATAAAGAAGAGGAGGATCTTTGAATTCCATTCCTTTAGCCATAAACAAGGCATAAGAAAGGTAAGATGCACTTTTGGAGAGCATCAAATAACTCTTTTGGAAATTAATCCACAAACCTGACAACTCTTTGACGCAATTGAGTGTATTCATCAGAAGAGAGACTGAATGAACATTTGCCTTGCTTAAGATAATAAGGTCATCTACAAGGTATAAGCTTGTTAGAGAAAGTTTCTTACATTTAGCATGTTATCTAAATCTGGAGTCCTTAGAAGTATTATGCTTCAGCATTTGAGTAAGGAACTCCATACAAATTAGGAATAGATAAGGGGATAGAGGCTTCCCTTGTCTCAGTCCTTTTTTGTCTTTAAACATCTCTGAGGGGATCCCATTTATCATAATTCCATAAAAGGCAGTAGCAACGCACTCTTGAATCCACCTTATGAATCTTTGGGGAAATTTCATGATTTCCATGGTTTGTAGTAGAAACTCCAGTTCAAATTATCAAAAGCTTTCTCTAAGTCAACTTTGATAGTGCAATTTTGAGGGCTTTTGTTGCGATTATACCCTTTCAATAGCTCTTCTACTAATAGAATATTATCCCCAATATCCCTGCTACTCATAAAAGCTCCTTGATTCTCATTGATCAGTAAGTGTAGAACCTCCTTCAATTTATTTTCCTAAATCTTGGCGATGATCTTATAAAGGAAATTGATGCACAAAATAGGTCTGTAGTCACTCCAGGAGGTCGGGTTGGAGTTTTTAGGGACTAGACAAAGGAATGTCTTGTTAATCTCTTTAAGCATTACCCCTTTTAGGAAAAATTCACGCACAGCCTCCTTAACTAGCCCTCCCACACAACTCCAGATTGAAAATAACCCTCTCTATTTCTTAATCTGTAACTAATCTGATTAACCTAGAAGCCTCCTGTTCAGGGATTCTTATTGAAACAATCTGCCCAAGATCAACTCCAAATCCTATTGGGGAAACTTCTGAACCTAATAGGTTTTTGGTATATTTCATGGCTTCCTTAACAATTCCCTCTTGCCTAAACACAACGTCACCTGCTTCATTTTTTAATGGAAGTGATTCTATTAACATTTTTCTGAGCTAATACAGAGTTAAAAAAAGAATTTAATGCACCTGTCCCCATCCTTTATCCAATTAACTCTGGCTCTCTATTTTAATAGAGAAAAATGATTATCCACCTATTGCAAGTAATTATAAGGGCTTCCTTTTCAGCTGTAGCTAGAGAACCATCTGCGGGATTATCAGCCAATGCTTTTTGTATATCAGAAAGATTGTCTCTAGCTGAATTTAACTCCTTAGAGATATTCTAACCTCTCCTTAGATTGAAGTTCTTCAACTCATTTTTAATAGCCTTGAGCTTTTATGTAGCAACCCACACCCATAAGGCATATTCCTGAACATATCATCGGTATTTGAGAACAGACTTTACGAGAGTGATGCGCTAGGATAGTCAGTCAATCGTACTCATTGCAAAAAAAAAAATTTCACGCGTCACACACATATTTTGGAAAACTAATAATCAAAAATGCCCATTTTATTCATAAACATATTCAATTTACAAATGTTACAATCAACATACATATATTCAGAATTTCAATAGTCACTTGGGCCGATTACAAATACAAAACACTTTTAGTCATAAAGTCATTACATTACAGAATCATTCACATACACATTGTACAGTATTTATGAATACACATTTTAATATAAAATAATGAATTACAATATAGAAGCGAACTGATCCCGACCTCTATCTCTTACTCAAATGCAATGGTTAGACTCCAGTTGGTCTAACTGGGCGTCTCCTCTGAGCTTGAAAAATATGTTGCAAATTTTGGGGTGAGTTTGGCAAACTCAGTGAGTGGACCATCCTCGATGACTTAATCATATAACACATAAATTCATGTAATCACGTAATTCACATCATTTCATTAATTAATATGTTGAATCACCTACACTTCATATTCACTTAATTCATATTCCACATCAGAAATCATTCAAAGTATTTATTTAAATTATTTAAATCATACATATCAAATACATATGCAATGCTCTTGAGACTCACTTTCAATTGTTATTGTTTTGATCGAGTGGTTAAAACTATCCCATATCCATTGGAGATATTGAGCTCATTAATAACTATCCTTTATCCGTTGGGGATACAGGGCTCATTTTATATAGTGAGCCAGAGGCTCTTACTACATTCTGAGCTTTAAGCTCTTTTTCACTTTCTAAGCTTTAAACTCTTTATCGGTGGCTACTCTAGTCATAATAGCCTTTATGTTGTCATGCATTCATGTAATGAAATGCATCACATGTATTCAATCAATCAATTATGCTCAATTTTACACTTTCACATTCACGTTAACATTCTCATTCACATTTATCATCGGACCTTGGTCCAGCATTCAACATTTAAATTGAGAATCACTTATTCAATCAAATTCACATTCAAGGAGCACTTTCAATGATTTTTACAAGCATCAAATACCTCGAACATTTGTTATTCGAAATCAACACATTCAGATCACATAATTCAATACACAATTTTAAAACAAAACAAACAATGAAAGTGAGAAGACCATCTAGGTCGACTCACAGTACACTCTAGATTAGCATTAGCTTCCATGATCCGGAAACAATTGGATGTTGATGTTCTATCCTATGTATCAACATTATGCAATACACATATTGCACACACATTATTAATTGAATAATCACATAAACATTCAATTTTACAAATATTTATATGTGTAATGTATAATGCATGCTCATATTGACAATCCCAGGTATATTTCCTTTATTTACATCTCATAATCATTTATTAACATCTTTCAATCATTCTTTAATACCTAATGCACTTTCCTCACTTTACTCACCTTATTCATCATTAGCTAGGTTCACTTAAGATCTCATTCAAGCTTAATTACCTCATACAGAAGCACCCTAGCATTGGTTGGTTCAAACTTCACTTAAAAGACGACTCTTTTTGTCCATAAGTCTGGCCACGATTGTGGTGTCCCTACCACGATTCTGGCATAAACATTTTTTGACTAGGCCACGATTATGCAGTGAGGTCATAATCATGAAAGAAACTTTATTTTGTTAGGCCATGATCATGCCCTGTACTTTTCCTCCTTCATCTACACGAATTTAACACTTATACAAACATCAATTCTACTCCATATTTTCTAAAAAACCTCAGAAAAGGAAGAAGAAACAGATGTAGAAATAGAAACAACATCCAAAATGAAAGGGAATAAACAGGAACAAGAGGCATCCACTAAAGAAAATCCTGCTTCTTAAATTCATACACATTAATGCAATTTCATTTGATGATAATTGTACTACCCATTTATTGCATTAAACTCTCTAACCTCTACTCATTTCATTCAACATTTCCTACTTAATCTCTTCATTCATGAAATTCTATTCTTTTTCTATAATTCCTCATTCATAATGCATCACACAATTTATTCACTAATTTATGTCCTCATTTAACACTATAAACATTTCACATTTATATGTATTGGCATCAAACATCCTTTTCCTTAAAGTATAACATCAAGATCAATCAAAACTTATCACACATTTAACTAACTTTTCCAACATCAAATTATTTTTATTTTTAGCCCCAATTAAGTCAAAAAGCATCATAGTTATATACCTCATCCTTAATTGGTTCAACCATTGCATAATTAAAACATTACCATGAACAATTATTGCCTAGGACAGATTTTTATGTTAGTTTTGTATGACCATTATGACCTAGAAAATAAGGTATTTAGGCAACACTTTCTTCTAAACAAATGTTCCTCTATGTCGTAAGTTTCTAATGACATCAAATTCATATAGTTTGGTTTAGTATTCTAAAAGTTATATCCAAAATATTACAGACTAGTCTCAAACCACGACAACACACAGTTCTCAACTTCAAACCAAATTTCAAGACCCTTAACGATAGAATTCAAATTCAATTCCTTCATGAAAATTGTATTTATATTTCTCTAGTTTAATCTAAATTAAAAATCATCCCATTATGATCTACAGATCAAGATATGGTCAAAATACAGATGCATGTTTAGTAAAAACACTCCATCTAACATATTCCAGCACACTTCATCATCATTTTCGTCCTAGTTCACCTCATTTGCTTAGTCTATCTTTTCTAGCTTAATTCATCATCATTTCTCTTTCATTATTAATGCCATTTCATCCCAATATCATCCACACACAAATCAAAAACTATGATTGATCATAAACACCAAAAACAAGACATATTTATATACACTTTCAACATTAATTTTCTGCACATTTTTCTACTTCATTTACACCTTCTTTTTAACCCTAACTATCAGTTTAATTCATCTCGATTCAAGACACCAAAATACACCCTTTTTCTTAACTCAAAACTCATAATTTATCATTCCTTACAACACAAAAGAAATAAACATGACTCTACCTACCTCTTCATCCACACATCATCATTTTACAAGTTCATTATTCAAAATTGCTTCTACTAAAACAACTCATGAATAACATCAACTCACAAAAATTGAAACATGATCGCTTTATTTTTAATACACCCACGTATCATATATAAAATTTCATGATCAATTACAAATCTCAAAATTTTCATCATACATGTTCCATTTAACATTACCCATGAAGATTAAAGCATAACTTGATAAAATCTTTAAACTCTTCAAGTCACACTTAACCCTAGCTTTCAATACAACCCACAAACATCATCATGGAGGTTGGGAGGATTAGGTTTTCTAGTGGAAATGAAGAAGACAATAAAAATGATAGTAACAAGGAGGGGTGAGAGCAAAGCTTACTTTGATAGAGGTGGTAAATGTCGTGGAAATGAAGAAAATGAGAGAAGAGATGGAGAAGAAAGCCACGAAGAGAAGAAAAGAAAGCAAGCAAAAAAATAATAAAATGGTCTTTTAAGGTTAAAGAGTGTATAACGTGAGTGAAGGTTGAGTGGTGAGTGGTGAGTGGTGGTGACACTTGGCACTGCCACTTGTCATCTTCATAACTAGTCCACTTCCATTTGACTCTTAATTCTACTATCATTTATCGTTTATCAATTATCTTGCCACTTAGCATCTTTTCTAGTCCAAAAATAACCAAAATTTTGGCATTTTCCTAAATTTTCACCAAAAATTTTAAATCAATACTTATACTCACCAAATAAATTTTCAAGACAATATAGGCACTATTCACATCATAATCACATTAAAAATCAATTATACGTAAAATGTCAAATGAGTGCATGAATAGTCATCATAGTGTGTATAAAATAATCAAATTGACATGTGTGTAGACTAATTTTATGCCTGAGTATGAAATGCATTTTTCTAATATCTCATTGATACTTCTCGTTTATAGAAATTTAGGGTTCTAACCCTTAATATGAAAATGCGATGTTACATTTTGGAGGTAAATGTACTATTTAGTCCCATAAAACTCACACTCCAATCCCTTCATTATTGCTTCTTGATAACTTTCCATATTTACCTGAAAATTGTTAAATATGAAAGGATGATGGATTCTGGTAGAAGTAAACAAGTTATCAATCTTCATAAGAGTATGATCTGATAGTCTAGGGTCCAGAAATTTTGCTGAGCTTCCTGAGAAATTATTCAACCATTCCACATTCACCATTACCCGATCTAACTTTTTCCTAATGTGCCAAATAGAACTTTGTCTGTTTGACCAAGTGAACCGTTGGCCTTTAGATTTTAAGTCAATAAGTTCCACCTTTTGTATACAGTCGAACATGTTAGATGAATAGTTGAGTAAGTTACAATTTCCCTCTGCTTTTGATATGGAGACACTTGTGTTAAAGTCACCACTAACTAACCATAGAGCATTAACCGAAGCCTTAATTCTTCGTAGTGAATTACAGGGTTCAGTCCTTTGAAACATAATATTAAAACCATAGACAAATGTAGCTAAAGCAGTAAAATTTTCCATTTTAAAATAGAGCTCAGTATGAATAAATTGTTGGCTATATTATAGGACCCTCACCTCCAAAAAAGTCACCATTATAAGTAATAATTATCCTTCCATAGGCATGACTTTGGTGGTTTGTAATAAATTGCTATTTGCTACCCAAACAACATAGTTTATTCAGATTAACTTCTCTAATTTTAGTTTCCAAAAGACAAAAACTATAGGTTTTTCTCTTAGAACAAAATCCCTTAACGCATTGAGCTTAAAAGGGTTATTCCACATACATTCCATAAAATCAGGGACATAAGAGATTATTCTTCCCTTTGGAGCCTTTCCTACTATTCCTACTACTTTTCTTAGAAGAAACTTGGTCAAATTGCTCCTCTTGTGAAGTTCCATTCTGCAGCTCATCCTTTTGTAATCTTTGTTCATTCTGCAAGGGATTTAGAACTCCTCCACTTAGATCAATTCCTCTTGTTTCCAGAATATTCTCCCCATCATTCAATGTTGACTTATCTTGATCATCCTCTAGATTTTGAAGAACTCATTCTTGTTGGACAAAATTTGGTCTATTTTCCTCATAAACTTTCTCCCTATTTATAGGAGAATCTTTGTCAACCCAAGCTGGAACATAGTTTTTAAAAAACTTGTTCTGCCTCCTCATTTTCTTTACTGATTTACGAAGTATGCTTTTCCATTCCTATCACCTCCCAATAGTCACCACTAGTGAAAACTTTCCCCGTAGGTTTCCATTCTTTGCCTTGAGCCTTTAGAGACAGTTTCCATTGATATGTTGCTATTAATTTATCCTATCTAAGAGATTTGCTCATTTATGTGTGAGTATGGATATCTCTAAAGAAATGAAAGACAGCGTATCAATCTTAAGGTTGGCAAATGAACAACCCTTTTCCTCAACACAGTGTTTTCATCCATACAAATTGGTTTCCTCAAGTAACTAGCTAGCATACTTAAGCCCTCGGTAATCTAATAATCTAAAGGAATGTTGTGAATATTTAACCATAGGGGAATGTTCTTCATTCTGATTTTTTCTAGTTCTATGCCCAATTGCCAATTTTGAAGAAATAAAGGGAGTTGAGAGATGTGCCAAGGGCCTTCTTTAATTACCTTTTGGGCTTCCGATTTAGATGAGAAGGATAATATCAAGTTATCCTTTTCTATTAGCATTACCTTTGTTAAACCTCTCCCTTTCTAGTTCCTCTGAGCCTAAGCTTGAATCACTGGAAAAGCTGGCTAGACTATGAGCTACTATTAACTTACCTTCTATCTCCACTGGTAGGCTGAAAACTAAGGATGAATATGAGTTATCTCCCACATCTTGTTTCCATGTCTTTCTAGGACCTTTAATAGATTCACCTATAGTAGGGACAGATAATTTAGGGGGGAAAGCAGAGGTGGAGGGAGGGATATTTGTAGAGAGGGATGGGGATATAGGATGGGCAGTAGGTAGTTGGGGATGGAAGAAGGGTATAGGAAGGGGATTTGGGGATGTGGCTATTTTGAAGGTAATAGAAAGAGGTGGAAAATCAATCTCCATTTTGATTTGGAAACTAATTTAAAATGTTGAGTTAGTAATGTAAATCATCAAGGAAGAAAAGCTGGGAAGGAAATTTATAGGGGTTTGGGATTCGAGTGGGGATGGAGGGTGGAGAAGTTCAGATCTAGGGTTAGGGTTGAGTGTGTAGAAGGAAGTTAGAGAGAAGTTAGAGTTTCTCTCTCATGATCTTGGATTTTAATCAATGTATTTAAGCTGATATTTACAAAACATATTTATTAAAAGTAGAATGTCAAAACATTTTGACAGAAGTTCGAACTAGTTGTTGAAGATCATTCAAAAATTTTTAGGATTAATTGTCATCAAATAAACTTTCAAAATCAATTTTAATATTGCTTTGCATAAGCTACAGTGTAAACATTAATAGTAAGCCTACTATGTGCAAACCATAAAAACATGGCTACAAGGAAAACATAAAATAAAATTAATACAATCTCCAATTAGTTTCATGAGGATATAAAATGATTAGTAGCACCATATAGATTGTACGCAGGTGGTAAATTCTTGGTCGATTATGTTTATCATAGGAAAGTTATAAAAACAAACAAGTACTGGTTTAACAACTAAAGGTGGATTCTATCTACAATATAAAAGCCATCATATAAAGCCATATACCAATAATTAAAATGTCCATACCTTAGTGAACAAAGAGAAATTGACCGTGTATATCACCTGTTGTTTTACCATAAAAAATTGTCAAAAGAATGAACAAAAACTGAAATTCTTCTCTACTCTTTTCATATACTAAATATACTAATATATACAAACTCATTTCAAACTTACCTACAAGCTCATTATTGACGTTTGATGATAATGATCTGGAAACTGATGTTCTAGCTCTCTCATATACTAAGTCCCTCCACGATCATTACTACAACACTACCTGATAATATACAATTAATGGTCAAACTTTATCAATTAAATTTTGGAATTAAAACATGCACGTCATTGCTAGTCCCGCCTAACAATTTAAAGAAACCGATCTTCAATAAGTTCAGTTAGTTTGTAAGTCAAGGCTATATGAAATTTAAGAGATTGGTCCATTAATTTGTATCCACAAATGCTTTTTGTTCTTTTGCATACAACTTTTAAACTTTGAAAGTAGAATAAAAGCATTTTCATAAATGTAAATGTTTACATTAAGGACAATAATTAAAACAAAAGATTAGTACAGTAGCATGAGATATGCAAATCTAAGAAGAACATGATATAGCTATAATGAGTAGAAAAATTCTGATTTATTGAGATGTAACAGGAGATGTGGAATATGAATTTCAAAACTCCTTCAGGTAAAAGATAGGTGGACGGAAAAATACTCCAAAACAAGTAAGAAAAGATTCACAAATTAAGGAATGTGATTTAAGAAGTCCATTTGCTTCAAGTTTTGTAGATCACTACGAAGCGAGGAAGAAGAGCTCTAGGATTGAGCAGATAAAGCTCCAACATGTATGTATACAAACTAACTTTGCTAGCCAATTAATCAAACCCAGTTTGGCTCGTTAGTTCTTGTATATTCTCCAGAGGGTTATGAACTCTCCCACCTATCACTTTAAATACTATCAAAGCTTTCCTTGTACATGGATCTTGTTCAAGTATGTTAATAGGCTCAAAGGCCCTTTTGCTAGTAAAAGTAGTGAAAACACATATCCCATCTTTAAGCTCTTTCTTGGCAACGAAACCATTCCTAACAATTCGACAAACACAACATTTATTTGATACACACAAACTAAATTTGTTTATGGTTAAAAAAAGAAAATAATTAAAATGAACATAGCCCAATAAATATAAAAAACACATGTGAGGGTCATCTACCAATAGGGAAGATTTGGATTTTTCAAACATGTTATAAGGGGATTACAGAGTAACTTGAGCAATATTCACAATCCTAGACTTGATCGAAGTTTTCACCTACTATTCAAGGCCTTATTAGTGAATCCATCAACACAAGTTATCTCATCAGTCAAAGTAGCACTAACCCAAGTCTCGATGTTGCTGATATGCCACTGAAAGTCCTGACCTTTGGAACTACTACGCATGTTAGACCCCATTTTCGGAGTCTAACTCGAGAGTTATAAAATGTGTGTGCAGCACTCTGTAGGGTTCTTATAACATCCCAAACATCCATAATTGAATATGACAATCCATTCTTATGTTTATATCCTCAATCGTCACCATAAACATATCACTCAATTTATCTCTTATTTTCACAACAAACTAAGTACATTTCAAGCTCCATTCAAGCCTAAACGTATCATAGGAAAGCATTGATAAGCCCACAACTTATAAATGTACATGATTTGGTACAAAAATCATAACTTTCACTATGGATGTTGGATCAAGGTCATTTAAGCACGATCTCGAAGAGGACTTCAAGTTCTACAACTTCTATGAAGACTATGAAGAAAGATTTTGTTGTCTAGAAGGTTAAAAATTGCGCGTTTATATAACTATCCTGAGAATGTCTGCTTAGCAGACATATGTCCCTCCAAACGGACATGAATTGAGCTGAAATGTTGAAATTCCCGAGAAGGTCCACCCAACTGACATTTACGGGTCAATTTCTAGATTTCTAACTCCTACAAGTTACTTATGACCCCTCTTATGCATATCTATCATTTCTAACTTAGTTTCCTTATCATTTTCCCTTTATATCACTTTCATTTAAGCTCAATATCATTAACAACCAAATCATAATCTATGTTTAATCATCAACCCAAAAACATAACATTCAAACTTATGCACATTCATCATAAATTGTT
>JANZXP010000005.1:40264978-40275095 GCA_027576715.1 Erythroxylum flavicans
TGTTATTTCATATTAATTGTGATTATTATTTATTATTTTGATTTTTAGAGACTAGGTTAAAAATATACAATACAACTATACAATATGAAAATGGACTATTTTGCAATTTTTAAAAAAATTCAGGGACTATTTTATAAATTTAAAAAATTACCCGAAACGGTATCCAGTATTGACCAGTGTCGGTACAGTACCGTACCAAAACTCAATTCGGTACCAAGTTCTATACGGTATTCATAACATTGAGTCCAACGGCATGTCTCTTTCATTGTTTGATAGAATGATATAGATCGTTTGTGGTGACGGATCCTAGATTTCAACCAAATGAAGACAAAAATCTATGCAATCCTAGCACCAGATGACCTGTTACACGAACGTTGTTTCTATTCTGTTCTACAATTAAAACGTTGACGTTTTAATAAAACCAAAAGGTAGATGACTGATATCAACCAAAGGGACCTCGAAAGGCACATAGGAAAAATATGACAATCAACTAGCTAAAACAATACTTTTGAGTAGACCATCGACTAACCAAAGTCGGATTGTAAACTATGGCAGTGTCTGGTAAACTATTGTAGAATAACATGGGAACATTGTGACTATCAGTAAGTTCTAGGTATGATGGCCGAGACACAAAGCCCTTCTCTCCATAGGCACAACACTCAGCTTTTCTCTTAAGAACCTTACACTCTCGCATCTCTTTTCTCTTTTGAAATAATAATTGCAATAGTACTTACAATCTTTCTTCGTTAAACTCTAATCTCACAACATAATTGTTTTATGCAGTTATAGATTATTTTAGATTTTCTGATATACAAGATCTTCAAAAGAGATGAGTATAGAGCATACTTGCCTCTTTATAATGACAGATAGTAATATTACTCTAAGACTTAAGTTTTCAGGAAAGGAACAACTTAGAGAGAATAGAAAACACACAAACTAACATTCTTTGAAATCCAACGTTGAACTTCTGCCTTCAAACTTACCTCCAAACTCATTATTAAGGTTGGATGACGACGATCTGGAAACCGATGTTCTAACTCTCTCACATATCAAGTCCCTCCATGATCATTACTATGATACTACTTGAAAATATACAATTAATGGTCAAACTTTCCTGATCGAATTTTGGAATTAAAACATCTTATATGCTTCCAAAGCTACAGGCCAATAGCTCCGACATATCTATTCTTTATAAGAAAATCAGTCAAGTTTTGACGTAGCTCGGGCAAGTGTGAGAGAAAGAAGCAATATGATTTGAACACCAATTCAATGCCTTAAATATGATTTGAATAGCTATCTCATCCTTGAGCTCTTTCTCAGCAAAGAAACCATTCCTAACAATTCCACAAGCACAACATTTGTCCGATACACAAAAACTAAATTTGCCCATGGTTAAACAAACGAAGGAAGTGAAATGAACACAACCCAATAAATATGAAAAACACATGCGAGGGTCATCTAGCAACATGGAAGGTTTGAATTTTTCAAACATGTTATAAGAGGATTACGTAGTAACTTGAGCAACATTCACAATCCTAGACTTGATAAAAAATTTCACCTACTGTTCAAGGCCTTACCGGCGAACCCATCAACGCAGGTTGTCTCATTAGTCAAAGTAGAACTAACCCAGGCCTCGATGTTGTTGATATGCCACTAAAAATCCTAACCTTTGGAACCACTATGCTTGCTCTTGAGCTTTTTAATGGACTTGCATTAAACAACCACATCTAACAATCAGTTTTCTAGCACAACGAGAAGAAGAACTACAAGAACATAAACAAAAGAGAGAAGAATTAGGTCCAATTAAGCATCATTGGTGAAGGCGGGAAGTAAGATCAAAAGAAAAGGGGGCATCGACTTGGCTTAGCTTAGGCGAGAGCAAAGCTAAAACCCTTGAGTTTTATTAAAATGCCAACGCTTTAATTGTGGAACAAAATAGGAACAACATTCATAGAACAAGTGATCTGATGCCCCCAATCCTTACTAAATAAACTCGCGACTACGATACATGTAATGTGTTGGTGTAGGCTCAGAGTTAGGTTGTTGCTCAGATGATTTGGCCCGATCTAACTTTTTATATAAATTAAACATACAAATTGATGTTGTTTCCAGCAAAATGATTTTTTATATAAATTAAAAATACAAATCGATGTTGTTTCTAGCAAAATGACGTCGTTTTGTTTATAAAGGCCAGGCCTGAATAGTTCAAGCCCGAGTTAGCCTAAGACCCAGTCATTTCTAGCCTATCCTAGTGACTTCGTTGTTTTGTTTATAAAGATTGGGCCTGAATAGTTCAAGTCTGAGCCAGCCTAAGGCCCAATCATTTCTAGCCTATCCTAGTGACTTTAGGTTGAGTCAGGTGTTATCCTTATATTTATCTCTTCCCACGTTATTTCGTTCAATATGGTAGAATATAAATTTTGGTTATTAAAAAAACCCTAACTCCACCAAACATATCTTAGAATAATGATTAAAAAAACTCAATTGGTTCAACCTGATTTTGAACCGTCTTATTTTTCGGTTCAGTTTTTATGTTTTCGGTTCAATTTATTTTAATAACTCTTATTATTAAAAACCATTCAATTTATTAGTTAATCGAAAACTAATCAATTTATTAATTAATAAATTCTTGTAAATTAAAATTAATTAATTAATTATTATTTAACGATATCTTTTTCCATTTAAACATAAATTTTTTCGTTGAGATTGACAACTCATATTTCAAATTTTTTAAAAATATTGTCGTAAAATTGCATAGCTCATAAGATTAAAATTTTAAATTGTAAACAAATCGGAAACTCCGGCTGTGTTCAAAAGCAGTCTTACGTAAGCACCTAAGTTGACAACCCGACAAGAACAGTAATATATGAATCGAACCCATGCGTATCTGTGACGGTTTGGTCTCTAGCTTTTGTTGCACCGAGCTTTTGAATTGGAAATGGATTTTGGAGAGCTTAAGGAAACAATAGAGAGAGTGGAGCTGGTCGATGCGCACGCTCACAACCTCGTGGCCGTTGACTCTACATTCCCTTTTATTTCCGCCTTCTCCGAAGCTGCCGGTGAGGCCTTGTCGTTCGCTCCTCATTCCCTCTCCTACAAGGTGAGTAACCGTGAATGTCTAATGAGACCTTATTTGACAAATGGGTCTTCGTTATGGATGGTTTTGGCTCTACTTTTGTGGTTTGACAGAGAAGTTTGAGGGAAATAGCTGAGTTATATGGGTGTGAGAATTCGTTGCGAGCTGTTGAAGAGTACCGGAGGTCTAATGGCTTGGAAGCTATTGCCTCCAAATGCTTTAAAACTGGAAGAATCTCTGCGGTTCTCATTGATGATGGGTTGAAGTTGGATAAGAAGCACGAGGTTGAATGGCATAAGAGTTTCGCTCCTTTTGTTGGAAGGATATTGAGGATTGAACGTTTCGCTGAGGAGATATTGGATAAGGTCATATATATTTTGGCTCTTTTAACGTTCACTTCACTTCAATGGTTACCAGCACTTGTTTTAAGATTGAACTAAAACCTGTCAACGAACAGAGTAGGAAAAAGATCGTGCTTGATAGCTTGAGCAATCATCAAAAAGTTTAGTCAAAATGTTTCCCTGTTCTATCTTGAATTACCGTGTTAATGTTTATCAAAATTTGCTGCTTTAGGTACATCATATTCCTTTATTTGTGTATCTGCGTGTGTGCATGATAGATTGGATATTGATTTCTATAGCATGGTGTCAGTTTATTTCTAGAGGCAGCAACTAGTAATCACCCACAGTTGCCTTTTCATTTACTTACAAATAAGTCTCTGATACATGTGTTTCTTGAGTTTTTCATCTTTTGTCCATAATTTTTGTTTCATACAACTAATTCTTGTATTGAAAAATTAGCGTTGTTGTGCAAAAAATTGGCGTATCTTTGATGCTCTAGATTCAGATGTTTTATCAAGCATTCCTCATTTTGTTTCCTCTGTAATAATACAGGAAATGCCGGATGGATCAACCTGGACGCTGGAAAAATTCACTGAAACTTTTGTAGGGAGCTTAAAATCATATCCTTTGGTTAACTTTGGAAATCTTCTGCTATATTATTTTTATGTGAGAATTAAAGCTTCTTGTTTAGTTGGTTCCTTATAGTCGCTTATAGTTGCTCATGAGATAGTTGGTTTGAAAAGCATAGCTGCATACCGCAGTGGTCTAGAAATCAACACACATGTATCAAGAAAAGATGCTGAGGAAGGTCTCTCTGAAGTTTTATGCCGTGAGTAGGCTGTGGATTCAAGTTTTCCTGTTTTTGTCAGGGGGTATTCTAATCAAATTTCTATTTCAGATGGGAGGCCTGTTCGCATAACAAATAAAAGCTTGATTGACTATGTTTTTACACATAGTGTGGAGGTTGCTGTGTCCTTCGACTTGCCAATACAGATACATACAGGGTAAAAATAATATTGGCATTTTTGCATAGTTAAAGTCACACTATGGTTTGAGCAATGTCTGAAACTAAGGGAAAGGAATTGACACTTGGATTTTAGTTGTCTGTATGAAAGGCTTTTTAAAAGGTCTTCGTGAGTGTTGTGAGCTGTGTTGAGAATAGCTACATGTTTGCTAAGGATTTTATCCGTGCCCAGATGATTTTGAAGTTGAAATCAAAATTGGTTTCATGTTGGGGGTGAATCCATCTTCATCTGTTTATCCATCATCAAATTCCTGCAGAATTCCTGTGATCTAAATTATCTTTCCTTGTCCTTGATGAAGCAATTAAAAAGAGACCAATTTATGTGGTCTTGGTCTTTCTTTGAAATGAATAACATTATTTTTCTTATAGCTTTGGAGACAAAGATCTAGATTTGCGTTTGTCCAACCCCCTTCATCTGCGACTGCTTCTTGAAGACAATCGCTTTTCCAAGTGTCGTATAGTTCTTTTACATGCATCATACCCCTTTTCAAAGGAAGCATCATATTTAGCCTCCATTTATCCCCAGGTAGTATCATTATTAACCTTTACCTCTAGGTGATAAATTGTGATGTAGAACCAGCAATTTTCCTTGCAACTGATTGAATGCTTAAATTTTTAGGTTTATCTTGATTTTGGTTTGGCAATTCCCAAACTTAGCATGCATGGAATGACATCTTCAGTCAAAGAACTCTTGGAGCTAGCTCCCATAAAGAAGGTGACAACAGCCCCATTCCAGAGAATATTGAAATGTATTTAGTTAGTATTAGCTTTCTTTGAAATTCTCTAAAGTGATTGCTACACATTTCATCTCTAAACTAGATTCTTCTACAAATATTGTGTTTTTTTTAATTTACCTTGTTTCTTGCAAGAGATGCCCTTTCTTTTCTTTTCTTTTCTTCTTTTTTTTTTTTGGCTTTGACATGATTCTTAACATCTAAAACCCAATCCCCTAGAAACCCAAGTGCACCACTGCCCCATTCACCCACCCACACACACACAAAAAGGGAAAGAGACAGCAAGGAAATAAAAGAACTCCTGATCTTGTGATTTGTTGCAAAAAGATGAACTGTGCTTTGCCTTTTGATGTACATTATTTTCATTAGTGTACAAATGAGATTTGACGGTGAAGGTGAACAAACTTGCAGGTAATGTACAGCAGTGATGGCTATGCGTTTCCTGAAACTTATTACTTAGGTTCGTTGAAGTCCGTGGCAAGTTCTACTATGTTCAGTCTTACAAATCAATATTTCTTCTGCTAGGAATGTCATTGATATCAAGATTCTGCTAGTACTTTCTAATTTCTCTATGCACAAAGTGTTATTCTTGTATGTGTCTTTACACTCTTCGGACCTCTGATTGCCTTTCATTTATATTGTGCATGATAGCTTTTGACCTAATTCTGGATATTTGCATAATTTATATATTGCTGTTGCATATGACCATGATAAGTATTATAGGTTTTATATTTACTAGAACATCATTCATGGAGATATTTATTTGTATGACTAATAACTACTTAATCATACTTGAAAATGACAAGATTTTCATACTCATCTGTCTCATATAACGATCAATTCTTAATAAATACTGTTGATCTTCAAATCGTAACAGAAAATGTGGGAATGTATAACGCTTTAAGATTTTCAAATATGAAAGGCATACAATGCAGTTGCTTTTACAAATTTCACATTGCTAGAAAGTTAGAGGTTTATGCAACAGATAACGAGAAAAATGGGGTGGGTTGGCCTTTTGTTGCTGGGGAAGCAAAATAATTCACTCCAGCCTATTTCTTCATTTAAAGTTTCTGTAACAACTTTGATTTAACAACTTTGATATATATTGAAAGTTATATCACCTATGCTGCAGACTCATAGGTTCTTATATAGAGCTAGGGTACATAGTTTTGGTGGTCTCCTTAATTTAGGAAGACTCATGTAGCTAGATATTATAGCTAAGTATAATTTCTAAGAATAATCCCTTAATTAAGGGACTATCTATTATTACGGGATTATCTACACTCCCCCTCAAGTTGTTGCAAAGATATCTATCATGCCCAACTTGCTAATTTGCTCTTCAAATGGGTGTCTGAACACCCCCTTTGTGAAGACATCTGCTCTGTATTCTTTAGTAGGAACAAATGGAATACATGTGCTTCCATCTTCCATTTTTTCCTTGATAAAGTGCTTATCAACCTCTATATGTTTTGTCCTTTCGTGAAGTACTGGATTGTGTGCAATATTAATGGCTACCTTATTGTCACAATACAACTTCATGGGAGGTTTTAACTTCCAAATGTAACTTAGTCATAACTCTTCGGATTCATAAGACTTCACACACTCCTTGAGCCATAGCCCTGTACTCAACTTCTACACTACTCCTAGCTACTACATTTTGCTTTTTGCTTCTCCATGTTACCATATTCCCGCATAGATAGGTGTAGTAGCCCGATGTTGATCTTCTGTCAGTAATTGAGCTAGCATAGTCTGCATCCGTATAGACTTCTATACTTCTTTCTTCTTTCTTCTTAAAAAACAATCTCTTAGCAAGACATCCCTTTAGATATTTCAAAATTCTGATAACAGCCTCCAAGTATTCTTCATATGGTGAGTGCATAAATTGGCTTACTAAGCTCACTGCAAATGCTATATCTGGCCTAGTATGAGATAAGTAAATTAGTTTCCCAACAAGCCTCTGGTACCTTTCTTTGTTTACTGGAACGCCATGTTCGGGCTGTCCAAGTTTCTTTTCTGATGCCACTGGTGTATCACAGGGTTTACAGCCACTCAAACCAGTCTCTTTTAATAAATCCAAAGTGTACTTTCTTTGAGTCACCACAATTCCCTTCTTGGATCGAGCTACTACCATGCCAAGAAAATATCTTAGCTGTCCCAAGTTTTTTACTTCAAATTCCTTCCCGAGCTTAGCTTGTAACTTCTCTATCTCCACAAGATCATTCCCAGTAATTATGATATCATCCACATACACTATTAGGACAACAATTTTACCTTCCCCATTTCTTTTAGTAAACAAGGTATGATCTAATTGACCTTGGGAATACCCTTGACTTGTTACAAATTTGGTAAATCTGTCAAACCAGGCTCTTGGGGACTGTTTTAGTCCATACAGGGACTTTCTAAGTTTGCACACCTTGTCTCCAAAGCTTTTCTTGAACCCAGGAGGTGGCTCCATGTACACTTCCTCTTCCAAATCACCATTCAAGAAAGCATTTTTTACATCTAGTTGGATTATAGGTTAGTCTAAGCACGCAGCCACTGATAATAGGACCCTGACAGTGTTCAATTTTGTCACTGGAGAGAATGTCATAGTATAGTCCACCCCAAATGTCTGAGTGTAACCCTTTGCCACCAACCGAGCTTTAAATCTTTCTATTGAACCATCTGCATTGTATTTAATGGTAAATATCCATCAACATCCAACCATTTTTTTTCCACTTGACAGGTCAGTTCTCTCCCACGTGCCATTCTTTTCCAGGGCCTTTAATTCTTCCAAAACAACCTCCCTCTACTTAGGAAAAGCCAGAGCATCATGTACGTTGTTTGGAATTTCTACACTGGTTAGTGTGGAAATAAAGGCAGAAAAAGTTGGAGACAAGTTTGCATTAGAAACAAAGTTAAAGGTATGATATTGTGTGCATGATCTTTTCCCTTTTCTCATTGCAATAGGAAGAAAAATATCACGAGGGAGATCATTTGAGTAACCTGGTTGGGTAGTCTCAGATTGTGAGATATCAAGACTCAGATTCGGAGATGATAATTGGGTTGTATCGAATATTACTTCCCTTGCTCCCCTGTTATATACTACACTGTGAAATTTTTTTTGCGTTGCACTTCCTACTTCCTTCTCAACATTGTCTTCTTCCTGATTTTCTTTTTTCCTCCCCTGACCAGTAAGCTTTTCTGCTACTGGTCTTTTTAGATTCAACATCTCAGTTTTTTTTCCACTAAACCTCTCATCTTCCTCACTGAAATACTCCCCCTGAAGATGAGTGTGGTTGTCATAAGGTTTACCTTAAAAAAATGTAACATCCATAGAGGTAAAAAAATTTCGGGATGTTGGATCAAAGCACTTATATCCCTTTTGGGTTCCAGAGTATCCAACAAAGATGCATTTGATCGCTTTAGGATCTAGTTTGGATTTCTTGGGATCATGGTTATAGACAAACACTGTGCTTCCAAATATTTTCAGAGGGACAGGCGGGTTTGATCTTGTATTAGGAAAGAAGGAAGTTAAGGTTTGTAATGGGGTTTGAAATTTTAAGGTTTTGGAGGGAAGTCTATTTATCAAAAAATTGGTAGTGAGAATTGCTTCTCCCCATAGGTATTTCGAGACATGTGTTTGAAAGTTGATTGCTCTAGCCACCTATAAAAGGTGTCTGTTTTTGCGTTCAGAAATCCCATTCTACTATGGGGTGTAACTACAGGAGGTTTAGTGGACAATTCCTTTGCTATCTGGGAAGTTGTTTGTGGCCAAGTTCACACACTCCTTCCCGTTGTCACTTCTTAACATTTTAATCTCCTTTTGAAATTGAGTTTTAACCATGTTATAGAAGGACATAAATGTGGCACAAACATCAGACTTATCTCCCAAAAGAAATACCCAAGTGACCCTAGAACAGTCATCAATGAAAGTGAGAAACCACCGCTTTCCATTAGGTGTTTAAGTTCTAGAGGGACCCTATAAATCACTGTGAATTAACATAAATGGCTCCGGACATTGGCTGTTTTGAATAGGGTAATGACTTTTATGAAGTTTAGCTAATTCACAACATTCACATTGAAACCTAGCACTTTTATTGATAGATAAATGAGGTAACGCAGACTTCAGGTATTGTAAACTAGAATGGCCTAACCTATAATGCCACAACATTATTTCTTCCTCCTTCTTGCTGACAGTAATGTGACAGCTCTCTTCTTCATGTTTCTTGCCTTCTTCTTGCAAGATATATAATTCTCCAGTAACCTTAGCAACCCCAATCATCCTCCCCGATTCCGAATCCTGAAACATACAATGAGTTGACCAAAAATTAACTTTGCAATTCATATCTTTGGTTAGTTTGCTAACAGAAACCAAGTTATAGGAAAGATTGGGAATGTGAAGAACATTTTTTAGTGTTAAGGTATCTGAAATAGGGATTGTCCCTTTTCCTGCAACTGAAGCTAGGGAGCCATCTGCAATTCTAATTTCCTGGTTCCCTGCACAAGGTGAGTAAGAGGAAAAAATATTGGAGCTACCGTCATGTGATCTGTGGCTCCAGAGTCAATTATCCAAGAGTAGGGGGGTATAGAACAAACAAAGGCCTTTGGAAGGATTATACCTGACTGAATTAAAGAACAAGAGGTTTTTTTGGTATTCTCAGCTGGAAGTAAAGTGTACAGATGATCAAGTTGTTCCCTTGTGAAAGGAAAGGTCCTGGATGAGCTGGAGGTATCCTGGTCATGACTGGACTGGTTCCCAGCTTGCAAAGCTTTCCCGTCTCCTGCTCCATTAGTCCCTTTTTTCTTCCAGTTTGTTGGTTTGCCATGTATCTTCCAGCAGATATCTTTTGTATGCCATGGTTTTTTGCAAAAATCACACCAAGTTTTCTGCTTGTTTCTACCTTTCTCACCCTCACTGTCACTATTCTTTGAGACAAATGCTGACCCTTCAGTCTGGAAG
>JANZXP010000005.1:40275195-40296250 GCA_027576715.1 Erythroxylum flavicans
ATGACACTTTTCCGAGGTTCCTCTCTTCTGACTTCAGAGAACACTTCTCGGATTGAGGGTAGTAGCCTTCGCCCCAAAATTTGTCCCCTGATTTCATCCAATTCTGCCTTCAAGCCAGCAAGAAAAACAAACACTCTTCCCCTGTCAACTTTCTCTCTATATTGGGCTGCATCTTTTGGATCTTTCCACTTTGTTTCCTCAAATAGATCTAAGTCCTACCATATTATAGTCATCTCATTATAATACGCAATCACATCTTGTTCACTCTGCTACATCTTCCATATTTTTGAATTGAGTTCAAACAGCTGAGCATAGTTTTCTAGGTCTGAATATGTTTCTTTAAATGCTTCCCATACATCTTTGGCTGTTGGGAGGAAAATAAAGGGTCTTCCTACCCTTGGTTCCATGGAATTGATGAGCCAGACTGTAACTATGACATTCTCTAAACACCACTGGTTGAAATTAGGGTCTTCTGACCTTAGAGTTTGGATTGTTCCTGTTATGTACCCTATCTTTCCTTTTTTAGTAATCACGAGACGGGATGATTGGGACCATTCTAGGTAGTTTCTTCTATTCAGCTTCTGGATTGAAATTTATAGGGAATTTTCTGGTTGTATGCTAACTGAATCAGGTTGATTTCCTGATCCAGAGAAAGGGGTAAAGCTGCTGGTGGTTTCGAGGGATGAAGATCGAGACCCTACCATTGCAGCCTTGTAATTCATGGAAGAGCGTAAGGCTATGATACCATATAACAACTTTGATATATATTGAAACTTATATCATATATGCTGCAAACTCATAGGTTCTTATATAGAGCTAGGGTACATAGTTTTGGTACTCTCTTTAATTTAGGAAGACTCCCTATTTGGAAATATCCCTAATATAGCTAGATATTACAGCTAAGGATAATCTCTAAGAATAATCCCTTAATTAGGGGACTATCTATTATTATGGGATTATCTACAGTTTCAATATGGATAGCTTAGTAATCATTCCTGATTGCTCATAATATAAGACTTTGATTCATACTTTAACTAATTATCATAGTAAGTTGAAACCAGAGAAATTTGTTATTGTTCATTGGCTTAGTATAGGTGTGTAATAAAGATAAATTCCTTTGATGCTAATGAAATTAAAAAACTTGTTTTGAACCATTGCTTCATGTTTTTACAGGAGCAAAGAAAGCCCGTGAAATTATCTTTTCTGTACTACGCGATGCATGTGCTGATGGTGATCTTACTGTCGCTGAAGCTACAGAAGTGGTTAAAGATATTTTTATACGCAATTCGCTTGGATTTTACAAAATCAATATGGTTGATGGAAGTTTTAATTTAAAAGATATAGCCACCAAGACAGTGAAGGCTGAGGATAGAGTTCAAGAGTATGGTGTTTCACTTGTTCGTGTCATGTGGGTTGATACATCTGGACAACACAGATGCCGGGTAAATAATTAATTACTTTTTTGGCATCTGACAGGTGTGGAAACTAGACGTCGCACAAGCCCACTACTTATTGAATGGTGACTGTGTGGAAACTAGACGTCACACAAGCCCACTACTTATTGAATGGTGACTTTTTAGTTGTTCTGTATGTTTTACCATCTGTCTTTTAACCTTTTATATATATCTTCAGGTTGTTCCAGCAAAACGCTTTGATCATGTTGTTAAGAAGAATGGTGTTGGCTTGACTTTTGCAAGTATGGGAATGACATCATTTTCTGATGGTGCAGCAGATGAGACTAATCTGGGTGCAACAGGTGAAATCAGATTGATTCCTGATTTATCAACTAAGAGAAGAATTCCATGGTACTATTTCTAGCTCTTGTACTGTCTGTCACTTTTAACTTATATTTCAGAACATCAACTGCTTGTGGATACACTCGAGTTACTGCTCATAATTATCACAGGTTGATATGACTTCATAGGGTCTGTGGTTTCTATTTCTGTTATTTAGAATGTCATGGCACATTTCAATACATATGCATTTTTCTTGGTTAAAATGTAATTATATTATCATCACTATTTGCATAATATGATGAGAGAAGATAATTTCCAAAAAAATATATATGATGAGAGAAGAAGAATCATTTTTGTTTGCATACATTGCTTACATTTATTTGGTTTCTTCTGATAAGGATTAAGGAAGAGGAAATGGTTTTAGCTGACATGCATCTTAGACCTGGTGAAGCTTGGGAGTATTGCCCAAGAGAGGCATTACGAAGGGTTTCCAAGGTTTTAAAAGATGAATTTAACTTGGTATGTCAGTTGTTATGTATCTTAGGGTGTTTGCTATGAGATAAGAATGTGATCTGCATTTTCCTGGTAGATGTCTTATTGTTCCCATTCATATCATCAGGTAATGAATGCAGGATTCGAAAATGAGTTCTTCCTCTTGAAGAATGTTTTGAGGTAAGTTACACTTTATCTTTTGCACATTAAAATGGGATTTCACAGTTTCTATAAATTAACCATAACTGTTTGAAGGGAAGGGAAAGAAGAATGGGTGCCAATTGACTCAACATCCTACAGCTCTACGTCAGGGTTTGATGCTGCTTCCCCTATATTTCATGAAGCTGTTGCGGCTCTAAATTCCTTCAATATTACAGTAGAACAGGTATTGTAGCAAACACAAACTACTTTTTGGCATCTGAATTCAAATCCTTGCTAGCATTAGAGGCATGCTATATTAATGATGTATACTCTTCATTTCTTTTGAGCTTCATTTTAGACTAGTTTCTAGTTGGCGGATTTTTAGAAATGAGTAGCATAAGCTGTGCTCTCTAATTGTTTGCAGTGCTTGCTCTCTTCAATAAAATTTTTTAAAAGGTTAACCCGAGCTAAATTCATGTTTTAGGATGTGCAATTCTATCTCTTTATCGATGATTTACCTCAGCTAGACCCTATATTGTCCAAAATCCCCTAGCATCCAATGTTGTACAACTTTAATACTGACACGTATACCACACCTCCCTGAAAATGACAATTTCATTCCTTTGTCTCTTGAATTGCCTCTCCTCTCTTGCAAACATGCCCATATGCAGACAGATGCTGTTTGCATGCTTTGATCGACTGTATTGTGAGCGTTTCTTGATTCCTTGGTTTTCTGATGCTTTTATAGTTACATTCTGAAGCTGGTAACGGTCAGTTTGAAATGGCTTTGGGGCACACAATCTGTACAAACTCTGCTGACAATGTGATTTTTGCTCGTGAAGTTGTCCGAGCTATTGCACGGAAACATGGATTTTTGGCAACTTTTGTCCCAAAGTAAGTTCCATCATAATTTATTATGATACTTCTACTATTCTGCAACATGATAGCAAGGGATGTATCTTTTGTCTACATCTCCAATTTAACAATGTTCTTAGGAAGATGCAACCAGATTCGCAGCCTGCCAAGAATGTTTAAATTGTTGTTGAGGCATTCTTAATAACAATAGCAGATGAAGACACTTTTATAGTCACATGCCTCTCATTTGTCACCTGTACAGAGGAAGTTGTTTTGATGATTATTCGTGACTATCATTTGTTTGTGTTATCATTTGGCATTTACTCATCCTGCACTGCATATTTCATGATCCAATACTTCTCTCCATAATGTAAGTCTGCTTTTTGTGTAGGTATGCATTAGATGACTTTGGATCTGGATGCCATGTCCATCTCAGTATATGGAGGAATGGAGAAAATGTTTTTATGGCATCTGATAGATCCTCTCGATATGGAATGTCAACTACTGGGGAGGAGTTTATGGCAGGAGTTTTACATCATTTGCCTTCAATTTTGGCATTTACAGCACCTGTTCCAAATAGGTATCCTAGCTTTGATGTTCTATTCTTAACCATTTATAACTGTTGCTATATATGGGTAAGTATAGTTTGTGAAGCTACTTGATGACAGAACACAGGTTTCCATAAAGCATTACTTAGAAGTTTTGAGTATTGTTCTTAAATGCGTTGCTGTTTCAGAATCTATTTAGTTGAAATTCCATAGCAAAATGTTGCAGAAAAGACCGACTAATTATGATTCTTATATTGGTGTTCATCTCGTAGAAAAGTTCAAATATTTGAAGCTACTCATAAGTGGGTTGTGACTTATCATGCTCATCTTGTGTCCCAGTACATTGAAATCTGATTTGTGTCATGGTTGTCTACAGTTATGATCGAATACAGCCCAATACATGGACTGGAGCATATCAGTGCTGGGGAAAAGAAAATAGGGAAGCTCCTATAAGAACTGCCTGTCCTCCTGGGATTGTGGATGGCTGGGTGAGTAATTTTGAAATTAAATCTTTTGATGGCTGTGCAAATCCACACCTGGGTTTGAGTGCTATAATTGCTGCTGGCATTGATGGCCTCCGGAGGCATCTCCAACTACCTGAACCTGTTGGTAAGATCATTATCGAATTGATAAGATCATTTTATCATTATCAAATTGTTGTACTTCAAACTTTAATTTTATGATACTATTCAAACTTTAATTTTATGATACTATAAAGCTGATCTTCCTTTGTCACATAGATTAGGCGTAATGTAAAGCTGGTATTTTGTGAAAAACTTGACTGTTTTTCTTGGTATTCTGTCCCAGAACAATCATCCATCCCAGTAGCTTTATAGGGAGTTACATACTTAATCCAATATTCTTCATCTTCACTATGGCTCTTTAATGAAATGTTATAGACTCAATTCAGCTTTGTTCTTGTGGTGGCTATCTGTTGACGTAGGTTAGTAGGTTTCATGTTTACTTCTGTCCTCTTGTTAATCTGAACACTTCACTGTCACATTTGACTAAAATCATTTATAAAAAAAGTAACCAAAGGATATCTGAATGTGAGTATTAAGGATTTAAATTTTATGTAGAGCATAGAGTCCTAACTCAACGTCAAGATTCTTTTGATTGCCAACTGTTGCTTCCATGTCATTTTAATTTGTTTATCTTTAGTCTCCACTGTAGTTTGACATTTGAATATATTTTCATTTTTGGAACAGATGCAAACCCTGCTACCCTTCATGGAAAAATTCAGAGATTGCCTCTATCACTTTCAGAATCACTAGAAGCCGTAAAGAAAGACAAGGTTATGGAGGAACTAATTGGAGAGCAGCTCCTGGCTGCCGTCAAAGGCGTACGGAAGGTATCTTCAATATGTGCTTTCTAGTAGTGGCTTGAACTGAATGATCCTTGCATAGTATATAATCATATATATTACACATATTCCTTGCAATATAATACCCACGTAAATATTTATGGGATAAGGACGTATTAGCTTGAGTTACATTTCCCTCCTACTTTACATTAAAGTTTGAGCTTTCATTCAATCTCAACAGCCTGTTAATTCGAATAGCTGAATCATTCTCTCTTAAGTGGATGAACCAGCAAGAGATAGCTCATCAATATTTTTTAAGGCACCGAGTTTAGAAGAGTTCTTTTGGATTTGGATGCAAAATGATTCTGAGCATGACTTGCAGGCGGAGATAGAGTACTACTCGAAGGACAAGGAAGCATACAAGCGACTGATACACCGATATTAAGCAATGACTTACATTAGACTGCTTATTCCACTGAAATGGAAGGAAGGGAAGGATTCAATGGAAAAATAAGGAGAGCATTGTTTCTGAGCTGAATTGAGTTGAACTTATACCCTCTACTGCTCTATTTACCTTCTGTTGTGATTTGTGAACATAAATTTGGTGGCAGTTTATGTGGTTTTCTTGCTGTTTTCAAATTTGAGGTCTATATGTTGGAGCGTTAAAAGTACAATAAAATTAGTTCTACATGGCTTTTGTAGTACACTGTCTTAAGTTAAGATGACGGGACTTACATCTACTTTCTTTTTAGTTGGAGCCTTGCTCTATTTTCCAGCGATATACTTATGGTCCTTTCTACATTGATTTAGTAATATCATATAATCTGATGCACCACAGTGCTAATGTCTTCCTTAAAGAGGTAAATTTGGTAGAAAATTTTCATGGATCGAGACTCCACTTATTTTTTTCTTATGTGCCGTATATAGTATATAGTGAAAGGGGGTGGTTCGGTTAATGAAGCTTCTGTTTAGAGACAATTGACCTATTGAAAACACGTTGAAAGAGACCATCTTGGATGGTCTGATGTTTAACCTTCTGTTAACAATGGAAGGTGCATGCGGAAAGCGCATAGCTAGCGGCCAGCTCTGCGTATATCCCATCAATAATGGCCTTGACTATGTATAGACATTCATAACAAACATTTGCAATATAAAACACAGACAACTGAGGGGACATCTAAAAACTTTGTAATACAATCAAAACTAAGTTTTTCCTATTCTAGCAGTAATTAATGGCATGGCCTTTGAGAGGTCTCTATGCAGCGTTTCTGCTTTTAACGGTTGTGTTGCCTAATTGCCGTGCAACCATTGCAGGGAAAGATGCCATTCACCATGCAATTGGACGACAAAATCATATTAAAACTCCACCTGCGAAACGTCATAAACCTCCGTTCAAACCTGGCCCTTGGAAGAAAGCACGTGCCACCTTTTATGAAGGTGGCTCAGGGACATTCGGTACGTTCTCACCAACCTTTTTGCTTTTGCCTCACAATCGGTTCAGTGTCCAGTTTTTTTTATTGATTTGCTTGAATTTTTTGGATTCAAAATCCTTGAAATTCTCAGATTTGTTGTTCCTGGACTAGCTCGAAGGTAAAATTTCCGTCTTTGTAATGTAGGGGGAGCATGCAACTACAAAGATGTGGTATCCCAAGGCTATGGCATGAGCACAGCAGCATTGAGCGATGTCATGTTCCAGAGAGGAAAGGCCTGTGGTGCTTGTTACGAGATCAGATGCGTTGACAACCCTCAATGGTGCAAACCAGGACAGCCTTCAATTATTATTACTGCAACTGACAACTGCCCTCCAAACTACGCCCTGGCTAGTGACAATGGGGGCTGGTGCAATCCACCCAACGAGCATTTCGACATTGCTAAGCCTGTTTTTAATCAACTTGCTGAGCACACGGCTGGCATCACTCCTATCGAATATCGCAGGTTACATAGCTGTGACTGCTTCTGAAATTGTCAACAGTTGTATAGTTCTACAACCAAATTATAAAACAATCTACAGTACAACCATGATTCGATTTCATTTCTTAAGATTTACTAATTTTTGGTTCTGAGTGCAGAGTTCCATGCAAGAAGCAAGGAGGCATTAGGTTCACAATAAATGGAAATCCTTGGTTCTACCAGGTCACTGTGTGGAACGTTGGAGGAGCTGGAGATGTTGTTAGCCTGCAAGTGAAGGGTAGTGACAAGGTGAAATGGACAAAAATGGATCGTGATTGGGGTTCCACTTGGAAAACTAGTTGTCGTTTGGTTGGCGAGTCATTAACCTTCCGTGTTAAAGCAAGTGATGGAAGGACCTCAACTTCATGGCATGTTGCTCCTAAAAACTGGCAGTTCGGTCAGACTTACGAGGGCAAGAACTTCAAGTGAAAAAACATAGAAAAACTGTCTGCAAGTACACACGTATTCGCATGGCCTAACCTCTGACTTCGACAATCCACAGAATGTTTCATACTTCGATAAGAATAGTTATGCTAACGTATCCAAATGTAAATGGAAGTACACATGTATTCGCATTCCCAAGCTTCACTTCATTTGAACTTTAACACACGAGTATTTCAGGTATTACGAAGCTGCTAGCAACGATAAGTACCATCTGAATGAACGCATTACAAAAAGAGCTTTCCATATACAATTCCTATTAAGCATTTGCTCAAATGAATATATACCTGAATAATCCATCTGATAAACTTTACTGGGCATGCAATGCCTAGTAAATATAATTGAAAACACGCCCAAGTAATCGCCAAGAATTGACGCCCAGGATTCATGTAAAAAATAGAAGCATCCTCGACCTCTCCACCCGCCAAGCAGGGAGTTGCTATTCAATTCCTCAACTGAAATCTGACTGCGGTGTGAAGCTTCTGCGTCAATCTCAACATTATTAGACGAAGCTACAAATGATGAAGCATGCCGAGAGAATTCCTTTGATTTAAACTTTTAAACTTCATGTATGCTTCTCCCTCATTTTGATTTCTTCTGTTTTTTCCTTTTTCTTTTTCCTTCTCCTTTATCTGACCTTTCTGCCAACCGTTTGGACTGTAGTGAACGAATTTTTAGGAGCTTCTCTTTTGCATCTCGGAAAAGTGAATCTGATCTGGAAGCCATTAATTGCTGAGCATATTGAAAGGACCATGAAGGATTACAAGAGTCAGAACTTTGAAAGGGAAAAATGCAGACCAACTCAGCTATGTAATCCCAGGTTTGTTTCCCGAATCTCAAATTGAATTACATACCTTGAGGTGATCCATTGCTGCAAGATTGAAACCAAGGGTATCCTTGCATTCCTGAAACAAGTTCATACCATTTAATTAATGCACAATCCCAAATATCTTAAGCTATATTTTAAAATAGAATAAGAAGTGCCCGCATGATGCTCACAACAAAATAAAGTGTGCATTATTGGAATCAACTACACGTCTCAAGTCCAGTGAAGTATCTGTTCACTAAAATTCTACAATTACCTTGACTCTTGCATAAAGGATATCTTTGAGAAGAGTCAGCACAGGTCTTGCAGCTGGGGTGGTAATCAGCTGGTTATAATGTGTCTGCAATAACACTGTAGCAACCCTACAAACAAGCTCAACCTGGAATGCAAAAATGAGAGATGATTTCCATCAGTTGTTATGATTTGAAAGTACAGAAACAGAAAGCTCTTTGGTGAGGAACCATGAATATGAACCATCCTAGAGTAGATCCAAACATTTAGAAGAAGGATGGTAGATTGCATAACACACAACATGTAACACAGTGAACTACGTGTCTTTTTCACATCTGCTAGTGCTAACCTTGTCAGGATTAGTGGTCCAATCTTGCAAGTAGGCTATGAGCTTCAAAGCATCTGAGAATGGTAAAGCCTGTACAAGAAAAATTTCTGCTAAGCAGCAATAACTCACAAATCAAATAGCAACAGGACAGAAGCCAGGTTCAATTATTTCAATTACATGTTAACAAAAGCCCCTAATTTCCAAAACAGGACATACAATATCATACAGCAGTTTAAATAAAGTAGGCGCACTCAATTAGATATAGAGACAGAGAGAGATCGTGAACCAAAAATTGCAGGTAACCGCAAGGAAAATGTGGTATGACAACCAGCAATTAATATCAAGTGTTCCAAAAAAGGTTGCAACTAAGTCTGACTACATCAGGATGGCCACAATAACTGGAGCTGCCTTTGCTAAACTACACCAGATTACTTATGTTTCATGTACAAGATAAGAGTACAACCAAAATTCTCGTACTTGGCTTCTGGTGTAAGAGTGAGTGAAAGACATACGAACCAAAGTCATGCTTTAGAAAACTAGAAAAAAGGTTTACATAATCTATTATTCAAACTGTCAAGTTAAACAGGTTACTAGACATGTTTTAAAACTACTACAGCATGCAGCAATTCTCTCCAACTAAAAACAGTAGATAGTTAAAAAAACAAATAGATAGTCCAGCTACAATTTTGTTAAATACAAGTAATGCAACTTGCATACCAGTAACGTCTGCTCCAAATCATTGGTGTGAACATTTGAGAGTGCACGGAGAACATAATCAGATGGAGACAGGCCAAGCATGACAGCATTTGGTTGGAAGGAAGCAACTTTCCCATGGATCTTCTCCTCCTGAGAAATATATAAATATGCTAGTTTCAAAACATATGCATAAGAATCAGGTCTTCTCAAGCTCAAATCAACATTAAGCTTCCCCTCATCATGTTACATGGAAAAGGTCATTATGTGCAGGTATTACCTAATGAGCCAGAAACATCAAATAAGGGAAAACAAAGTCATAAGGAGCACCGCTATACCGTATGTTCAGCAATACGTTTCATTTCTACTTCTGCTACATCTAAAGCATCAATAATCAAATCAGTTCCCGTGAGAGTCTCTTGAGTTTTCTTTCCTGCTAAGGCAACAGCCCCTTCCTCTGGAAGCTCTTCTTGGGGTGTATACTTGTTTTCCAATGCACTATCAAGGTCCTCAAACATTTCTTCCAACCTTTGTTCTTTCTCTTCCTGCAAAATCAATGATATATCTTACTTGATGTGTTACTGACATATAAAATTTGCAAATCAAGCTGCAGAAAGGATATGTCAGGAGAAACAAATTAATTACCAAACACTCAAAGGGGCAAAAAAAAAAGAAAAAAGAAAATACCTCAATGAAAAATGGCTCTTCAGTACGATCCCAACGACGTATGGATCGGTCATGAGACCCTGTGACAACAAACTCACCACGGTTACTGATTGCAAGACACCAAACATCTGCATGGTGCCCTCCAAGTGTTAGAAGCAACTCAAACTTATCAGCATCCCAGTATTTTACAAGGCGATCTTTCCCCACACTAAACATGTAGTGCGTGTTGCGAACAAACTGCACGCCCATGACACTAGACATACAGAGATTATTAGAATTGCAAAAGAATATATCACCCAAATCAAAGAGAAAAAAATATCTACCAAAGCAACTATAAGTGAATAGCACCTGTCATTATGAGCAAAAAGAGACCTATGGCAGTCACCAAAATCCAGCCCCCAGATTTTCAAATTTTTGTCTGCAGAGCCTGTAACCATCAAAGCACCATCTGATGATGTGTCCATACATAGCACCGGGAGCTTGTGACCGTACAATGACAGAAAAAATTTCAAAGAATCCATGAAGAATACCTGAAGGATCATGGGCTTCAGTGTATCAGAAAAATAAATGACTCAAGGAACAAACAAGAAAAAATTTTTCTAGAATAAATAATCCAAATGGAAACTATAAAAATCAAAGTTAGAAGTTATAAGTTACCATCATGAAACATTTGAGATAACCAAAACTGTTAAACTGATTAATTAATTCCTATCCTGATTACTTCTTGTAAATTGGAAAAATACTCTCAGACTTCATAAGTGTCAGAATAAGCAAGGACTGATACAATCAGTAATCAGTAGACTCCTTCAAACCTTCATCTTGATGTAATGGAATTATGTCATATGCCTCTCAGAAAGAATAGGCATTATAACTTTAATAACCTTCCACCTTCTCATTACAATTACTGCTGACAGTTTCACAATCTCTAGTTCTCCCTTCTTATAGAAATTACAACTGGGAATAGCAACTTTTATTCATTTCAGAAAATTGTGATGATAGGTGGTAGCACAAGTTACACATGTACGTTCATTGGGATAAAAGTTTTAACCGGCTACACATGATGCATATAAATGTAGGGTTCATGCAGAATTCAAGAGCCCCAAAAGATATGACCAGACAACAACCTAAAATTGTTTGAAAACTCAACAAGTTTATCATCATCATAGATAGAATAACTTTCCATCTCCTTTGACATTATAATAATTCCTTTATTTTTTTTTAACAATCTGCACCTGCTTAGTCTTTTATTCACCACTCAACTAAAATGACAAAGACATTGAAAGCATGAAACTAGAAATCTCAAAGAACTCTTAACCTTTACTGTACAATCCAAGAGTGCAACAGCAATGTACTTAGCATCAGGGCTAATTGCAACCACTAGAACATCATCATTCATCTTCATAGTCCTTGTATTTGACACTGTTAGCTGCCTAGTATCCTGTAAACAAGCAAAAACATTTAACTTGAATTCTTTGACATGCAATTGTATTCCATAAAGAATCAACTTGCCAATATCAGAAAAAAAAGCGTACTATAATTACAAAAGGTAGTAAGAAGACCATACTTGATCAGGCTTCTGTTTCATTTGATATTTCCAAAACTTCACATCATGATCTGCACTGCCTGTGACAAATCCATTTTCATTTGGAATGGCAATAATTGATCTTACAGAACCACCATGAGCTTCGACTACCTCAACACAAGTGCCACTCCCAATATCAATGAGTTCTATCTTGCCCTCTTTAGTTCCAACTAGGGCATACTTGTTATGTGGAACAATTAAACCGCATAGTCCATACCCAGAATCAATAGTTCTAAGGCAAGAACCAGTACTTGGATTCCAAAATTTTACTGCATTATGACTTGTGGACATCAGCAGCGTATTGTCTGAACTAAGTGTAACACTTCTGACATCAGACCGGTGTCCTTGAAGCTCAATAGAAAGAGACTTTGTGGATGCGTTGCTTTCAAGAGAATAAAATTCCAGTAAGTTATTATTCAAAGACAGTGCTAAAGTAGCCATAGAGTTCTTTGGAGTCACAGGGCAGAAGGAAATGGAACAGATCTTTTTCCTTGCTCGAACTATTTGAAGCAGCTTGAAAACATCCAGAACGGTAATGCTGGTGTCATTTCCTTCTTCAACATCAACTTTTTCATCTTTACCTGCAGCTACCTCAGCCGCCCCTTTTGAGGATTTCTTCTCTTTCTTCCTACGATGCCTACGTTTTGCTTTACGCTTTGCATTAGCATCATCAAGAATACAATATATGTCCACTGTTTTTCCAGCCACTTGACAAGCCAGCAAAGTTCCCAAGTTATTGAATCTAACAGTTGCAACTCTATCTTTGCTTTGCCTTTGAATTTCCCCAAACTTCTTCAAAACTTCCCATTTATTTTGCGTAGATAAATCTCCATAGTTCACAGGTTGAGTTCCATTTTCCGTTGTAGATTGTCCATCCACCATCTCATGCTTAAGTGTATAAACTCGAAGCTCAGGGTCAGCAGAACCAGTGACCAAGTACCTTTCTTCAGGGTCAACATCCATCGACCAAATTTCACTGTGATGACCGCTAATTATTTGCATACAGTGCTGTGTTTCAAGATCCCACACCCTCAAAAATTTGTCTTTGGAAGAACTAACAAGCTTTTTACCCAATTCCAAGAAAACAAGGTCGGTAACCTGCAGTGAAAACAATGACAACGAAAAAAGGGAAATGTAAAACAAACCCAACAGTTGTTCACCATTTATGAAACATCTCAACAAACAAACCTGGTCACGATGCCCACGAAGGCGAAAAAGACCAGCCTCACCAACCACGTCCCACAGTATAACATCATTATCTTTACTTCCAGATGCAAGCAAAGACCCAGCCTTGTTGTACCTCAAAACAGTGACTGCCCCTTTGTGCCCATTCAACGTGGTTTCACAAATCCCTTTCTCACTATCCCAAATTCTTACACTGCCGTCTCCATAACCGCTTGCTATCTGTAGACCAAAGGAAAATATAACTTTCACATCATAATTCATCATTTCAAAATATAATAAAACTGAACAACTTTATATAGAAGTTATGAAGTTTAACACAGTATGCACTTAAAAGAAACATCTTTTTAGACTCGATAGATACATTTGTGGCTACTCGAGAGATAAAACATCCTATTCAAATAGTTCAATCAACAAGTAACTGATATCGAAACATTACCAGAGAGGAAGGCGACGATGCAATCGAAGTAACGGCAAGCGACGGACTATTACGGGAGGAGTTGGACGGAGCAAGGGTCTTGATGCAGACACCTTGCCTGACGTGCCAAACTCCGACCTTCTCGAGCGCCGGAGCGAGAATATGCTTCCCAGAGAAGTCGTACGATATATTCGACTCAACCGACGCTATGACACCGAAGGCTAACGCCGGTTCGTATCGAAGGTAGGCCTTCACCATTGCCGCCGCGAATCTCTTTTGTAGCTATGGCTCAGCGCGGTGGTCTTGTGGTTACCGGTTGGGTGAGGGTTTAAGGGTTTAACCGTTAAGCTTTTGTTTAGGCTCAGAACTCGGTCGAATGCACATTTTATTAACAAGCCCACTTTTATTAAGGTTAAAACAATCCTAACAACAACAAATAAACCTTTTCAAAGTTCAAACATAAGAGGATTGAAAATCTAACAACAAGCTTTGTTTATGTTTATTTCCAAATTTAGTAAAAAAAAAACATTAAGTTTTGATTCGTGTTTTTAATTTTGACTCCTTTGATTTCTTCCCGTTTTCATATAAAAATATTTTTTATTTTTTATTTTTATTTTTTACTGTCAAATAAAAATATTTTAGTTATTTGATATATTATTTTAATAAGATTTGTGAATACTTTAATTTAATATTATGCATTTAATTAATTAAAATTAATTATTAATAAGAATTATGAATAATTTAATTTTACTTAATAATCTTATATAAATTTGTAATTAAATAAATAATTATTAATAAATATAATTAAATTTAAAATATCTTCAAAATATATAAATTTTTAAATAAAACTTGACCTAATGATTAAAATATATTTAAAATAAATATTAATTTTTAAATAAAAGTTAATTTTAAATTATTCATTTTAATTAAATAAAATAATTTTATTAATAATTTGTTAATAAATATTATATAAGAGATTAAAATAAAGTTATTTAATCAAAAATAATTTATCTTTAAGTTTTATTTAATATGTGATTATGTACATTAATATTAACAATAAAATAATTTTATTAATAATTTGTTAATAAATATTATATAAGAGATTAAAATAAATTTATTTAATCAAAAATAATTTATCTTTAAGTTTTATCTAATATGTGATTATGTATATTAATATTAACAATCAAACAAGTTTTTACTTTTATTTAAAAAAACAAAAACTAAAAATATAATAGAAAAACAGAAGTAGAACCAATCAACTCTTAAATATATGGAAAATTTTATTTTTAATGAAGGAGAATTTTTCGTTTTAAAGGAAAATCTTAGTTTGTATAAGAGTACGTGGTATTTTATTCAAATCATATACTAAAGAACTTAATTTTATAAATCTATGAGATATATCCAATATTTCAATATTTTCATTTTTAGGACACGAACAAAAGTAAGATTGTAAGATTAAATCGGAAAACTTTTAAAGCAAGTATAGATGTTGTTTGAATTTGATGTTTTAATGAAAAAGGCAAAACAAAATTTTGGCCTGTTTAAAGCAAATATAATAATAAAGGAGAAACGCGTTTAATTTGTATATACATTTAGATTTCAAGGTTAGGGTACCCGATAATTCTACCTCGTCAACATCAACACTCAGTTAAAATTTTGCTGAGTCGCGGACCAGATAATTTCACCTATTATTTGAAATTTAAATTAAACCAAATTAAAATTTTTATCCGAAACTTGATTCTTAGCTTAAAAGCTTTAACTAATTAATTTATATAGCTCTCTTATAAATAATCAGTTTCAAAAAATAAAAACAAACAAAATAATATTTAACTTTTTACATACATTTTAATACTTTTTTTCATTTGGTTTCATTTGCAAATTAATAATTTTATTTTTATCATTTTGATTACATTTCATAGGGTAATTAGTTCATTAATACAATTTCAATTTACTATTATTTGTTTTAATTTTAGGTCATTTTCTTTAATTGTATTTTTTATAATTGATTTACATTGGTTTTGATTCCTTATAATTTTATTACACGTTGTTTAATTTTTTATATAATTAATTTCATGTATAAAATATGGGTTTAAAAACCTTTTAGGACCAATTGGTGAATAAAAATAAATTAGGTTTCGAACAGAAAAGAAAAGGTTCAAAGGACTAGAATGCAAAAGAAAAATTAGGGCCAAATTTTTTTAAAAAGAAAATAATGGTAACAAATTTGTGTGAGAGATAGGCACATGCGCAAAGACAAAATAAATACAATAGAGGACAAAAATTGACAAAGAGACAAGCATAAATAGCTAAAGAGAGAACAAATAACAGAAAGACGTCTTGTTGTATTCCTATAGAAACCCCTCGTCACACCAACAATCTCTTCTTCCCCTTACTTCAATTGTTCAATTTTCATCCAATAAATCTGCTTCTTTGAATAGCTATGTAACGCTCCAAAAATCTCAATTTTATGAATAGTACTTTTTAGAATATGAATAATGTATCCCGAGATGAATAGTACATCCGGGATCCAAATTGCAGTTTATTTTATTTGGTATTGGATAATATTATTCAAGGGCAACCTGATGATCAAATTAGAGCTCAAAATGAGATTGTTTTGAAAGTTTGACCAAGAGTTGACCAATTGTCATAGTTTGACTCGAGAAAGAGCGAAAGTCAAACCTAAAATTATTAATAAAAATAAATTATATTAATTAAGGTCTTTAGGTCAAGTTGATATTTTTCTAATGGTATTTTTATTGAGAAAAAAAAAAGAATGGAGTAAAAAAAGTTAATTTTGAATCAAAAAAAGAATTGAAAAACTTTTAATGAGGGACTACATGACATTTTTGTCAATTTCTCATTCTCTTCTTCTCCAAAACATTGCTGAGAATACCTCCCTCCTTTCTTCTCCATTTTTCTTTTATTTCTTTCGTTTTTCAAGCCAATTTTCTTTAGTTTTAACCCCAAGTCACTCATTAAACACTAAATCATCAACCTAAGGTCCCTAAGCTCACCATATCAACAAAAAAATTGGGAAAGATAAAGAAAAGGTATACGGGTATTCTTGTTGAATAGTACCCGAAAATTTATAAGCTGAGTTAATGAAGTTTTGATTATTTTTAGTACATGATTTTAGTATAGTTGCATGCATTGATGAATAAAATGCATGAAATTGAATGTTTATGCAATATTATGAGGATAAAGAAGAGGAATTGAAGGAGAGAGAGAAAGAGAAAGAGAAGGAATAAAGAATTGTTGGTAACATTGAAGTTGATGGAAGCTTAATTTGAAGAATTAGACATCAATTTGGTATGTATTCTTGCAATTTTATTTTTCCCTAAAAATTGTGTATTAGGTAATTTAAGGTTCTAGAGATAAAATTGGGGATTTATGAAATTGTTGTTAAAAATATTTAATTAGATTGTAAATGAAGTAGTATATGTGATTAATTTGAATTTTGGGCTTATAATTTGTATCTTCCCCAATTTGCATACATTATGTTTGAATTGGGAAACTTGATATATATGTTATTTTTGACTAATTGGTAAGATGAATATGTCTTGAATGTTGTATGAACTAAATTAAAACTAATAAAAGAAGAAAAAAATGACATTAGGGAATGACATTTGCTTTGGTCGAATATAGAATAACTTAAAGTAGCTATTATGAATGTTTTATCATTAAATTTCAATGGAATTTAATTAGATTTCTCCTAGTAAAATAGATAGGAATTGAAAGAATGTGATAAGGTTGGCATGCCAATTACGGAGTTAGCATTACTACGTCATGATATGTGTTACCGAACTGTATGACTTCAAGAGCTCAGTTCCAGTGTAAGACATTTGATTTGTGTTATGAACTACATGGCTCCGAGAGCTCAATTCCAATACGAATGTATATAAAAAAATGGACAGTATGGTTCCGGAAACCCAGTCTTGTATTTTAAAATCTCGCTTATCCAACTCGGTGATGCAATTTCATTAGATTTTAAAAAATAAATAAATGCATGACTATTGATTAAAGAACTTCAAATGAAAGTAGTAATTGAATGTACAATTTATTGATCATTGTATAATTAGATATGAGTTATTATAATAGATACATGCTTGTATCTCATCAATTGAATTTAAATGCCTATTTATGCTTATAAATAAATGAAGATATTTGTATTTGAAAAACATTATATGTTATGCATGCTATGGTAGAATGAATTAAATTGAATGAGAAATATAATTGTTTGAACACCACTAAGCATATAACTTAGCGTGTGGATTTTCTTTTTAAGTGTAGGTTTGGAAGAGAATTAGAAGAAAGCTATGGTAGATCTACTACATGACAATAGTCATATAAAGGATCTCGGAAGACTTAGAGGTGGATGTACTTCAAAAAGTTATTTTTGTTTTTGGTTATGGCATGTACACATAAAGAAGTGAAGTATTACATAATTTTATTGTGAATTATATATGGAAGTTATGTATGAAATTTGTTTTAGATGGGTTAAAATGTATTGGAGGATAGGTAAATTGTTTTGTCAAAAGTTTGATATAGAGATGGATAGTTGAATAGCTTACATGAGAAGTGTATTGAAGTTTCTTGAAAGAGGTTTTAAGTAAATATAGAGGAAACTTTGTCAAAATTTTTATAAAGGGAATTATAATTGCTAGAATAATGAGGTTTTAAATAGAAAATATTGTAGTTTGAAGTACTAGGTATTTAAGAATATGGTAACACTCGGTATGCTGATTCTATTATCGGGTATGGGGTTAGAAATAAATGAAGATATTTGTATTTGAAAACTATTATATGTTATGCATGTTATGGTGGAATGAATTAAATTGAATGAGAAATATAATTGTTTGAACACCACTAAGCCTATAACTTAAGGTGTGGATTTTCTTTCTGTGTGTAGGTTTTGAAAAGGATTAGAAGAAAGTTGTGGTGGATCTACTACAAGACAAGAGTTATATAGAGGATCTCGAAAGACTTGGAGGTGGATGTACTATAAAATGTTATGTTTGTTTGTCGTTATGGCATGTACACATAAAGAAATGAAGGATTACATAATTTTATTGTGAATTATATATGAAAGTTATGTATGAAATTTAGTTTAGACGATTTGAAATGTATTGGAGGATGGGTAAATAATTTTGTCAAGGAGTTTGACATGGAGATGGATATTTGAGTAGCTTGCATAAGAAGTATATTGAAGTTTCTTGTAGGATGTTTTCAGTAAATATAGAGGAAACTCTATTAAAATTTTTATAAAGTAAATAGTAATTGATAGAATAATAAGGTTTTAAATAGAACATGTTGCAGTTCGAAGTTTTAGGTATTTAAGAATATGGTAACAATTGTTATGACGATTTCGTTATCGGGTATGAGGTGTTACATTTAGTGGTATCAAAGCTCAGTTTAAGCTATTTTGGACCTATGATTAAGTAAATAAAGGAAAAGTGAATTGTGTACATGCCAAATTAAGGATTATATAAGAATATGACGTTACTATAATATCGATCCACCCTTTCTGTTTGTTATAGTCTAAAGAATAGAATCAGACGCTCTAAGAGCTACTGAGGGAGAGGAGGAAAGTCATGCCTCAGCTAGTTATATAGATAGGGGCATGGTAGGGAAGCCAACACAGCCTGTACCACCACTTGCTAGTTAACCAGTTCTTAACCCGACAGAGTTTTTCCAAACTATGGTGGACTATATGAAACAACAAATGGTTGCTGCACTTCTTGTACAACCACAATCACCTCTTCCACTACAGAAGCTCACATTGGAGAAAACTAAGAGGTTGGGAGTAGAGGATTTTCTGAGGGAGTCATCAGTTACTGCTCCAGATGTTGAGTTTTGGCTAATCAAGATAAAGAGAATTTTTTATCTTCTCCATTACAAACCGGAAGAGAGATTAGAGTGTGCGGATGGTTTTCTTCAGGGACCAGCATTTCAGTGGTGGGAGTCCATTAAAAGGCTTGTTCCACTACAAGATCTTACTTGGGAGTACTTTTGTCCCAATTTGTGGATAAATGTGTAGGGGAGGCTTATAAGGATGATATGAGGGATGCATTCCTTCATTTGAAATAGGAGCATAGGACAGTTTCAGAATATGAGAAAGAGTTTGATAGATTGAGTATGTATGCAGGGAGATTAATTCCTACGAGAGCAGATAAGTGTAAGAGATTTGAAGCAGGCCTCTACCATGACATCAAGAAACTCCTTATTGTACTACAGATTAGGGATTATAGAGAGATTATGAAAGTAATCTTAAGGATTGAAAAGGATAATGTTGAGGAACATCAATGGAGAAATTGGGGACGATAGAAGAGGAGTAAAGGACAATCTAGTTCATCCTTCTCAGTCAGTAGGGTCGCAAACTCCATCACAAACATAAACATCTTATCGCCAATCAAGGCAAAGTCAGAGATCAATGGTTAGGGCAGGACAGCTAGCCCCATCTATAGCTAGTACAACAGGTGGGTCAAGATGTAGGGTAGTTATCCTAAGTGAGCATTCGTGGGAAGAAACATGGCAGATAGCGATGGACAATGATGGGAGCATACCTACAGTGTGTATTTATGGAGCATTTTTAGAGAGATTGCCTGGTAGATGGTATCAAACAGTTAGTCAAGCAGAGAGACCAGTTCCTACAACTCCGAGGGGTAGAGGTAAAAGCACGGGAGCTAGTTCTGAGGCTAGTGGTCAGAGGGTCACATTAGAGATAGTTGATGGACCTAATACTCGTACTCTAGCTCGGACATATGTTATACGAGCCTGTGATAACTAGGGTGCCCCAAATGTGATTGTGAGTATTTTTACTATCTTTGACATTTTTGTTCATACGTTGATAGACCCAGGATCTACACATTCTTATATATGTATTCCATTGCTTGAAAATATGGGGTCATTTGTTGACACTCTTGAACATGATATTCTAGTTACAAATCCTTTGAGTCATAGTGTGGTAGTAAATAGGGTTTACAAAAATTGTTTGATAATTAACTTACCCAGCAAGTGTGTGTTCTTGTGAATATGTATGATGATGAAAAGTTGTGTAGTAAAAGTCATATATTCTTTTGATCTCTGGTATTACCTGAGATATTATATCCATGAAGCAGTAGGTAATTGGAGTTTCATTTTGCAGTAGTTAATAGATAGGTTTTATTTCTTTGTTACGGTATATTTTATGAATGTGATTGTCCTTCTGGATAAGTGGAAAAATGCAACAATGGTTAATGTCTGGTTTGGTCCTGAGAAACAGGATAATTAGTGAGATGACTGGTAATCAGAAGGAGAAATTGGTAGAGCAATTTAAGAAGGTACTTGGCTGAGTGCCTTTGTTTATTTACCATTGTTGCAATTACTGTAGGAAGAAATGGTGTAATGTATTAGCTTGGTCGTGTCAAGTGCACTACTCTTGTTGTCACTAAGATGTTACGTACCTTAATTACTTGTTCTTAGATGCTTTATTATGGAGGCATATTCCAGATTTCCTACTTTCAAGTCTTTACTCTCTTTTTATACTTTAGGTCCCAAAAGGAAATATACACAAAAAATGTGATGCCATCCTCGCACAGCAAAGTTCTTAAGTTCATAATTTGATCAATTCTTTTTTTTTGTGTGGTTAAGAAGGATAACTGAATTACGAATTTATCCAGCCTCC
>JANZXP010000005.1:40312454-40346851 GCA_027576715.1 Erythroxylum flavicans
GGTAAAAGTCCGCAGTCAGGCGGCAGTCAGACGTTCCAGGAAAAGCAAGCTAATCTGGAGCGTACTGTGAGTAGACCGAGATGGTCTTCGCTTCAATGTTTGTTATGCTTTGAATTGTGTATAGAATTATTGCTGAATTTTTATAAAGTGTGATAATTGTATTGGGTTCCGGACAGGAGGTCCGATGATCTGTGTGATTGTGATTTGGGATATTGAAGTGCTACTTGATTGTGAATTGGATGAACTATGTGTGCACTTTGTGAGTGTCATATGTGATTTCCATGCGCATTATTGAATAATAGCTGTCGGGTTACGGTCCGACATCAGTGATAAGTGCCGGACTACGGTCCGATATCAGTGATAAGTGCCGGACTACGGTCCGATGATAAATGAGTTTGCTATGAATGTGTTTATTTATGGGATACATTTCATTGCATAAGAGTATGACAGATAATGGCAGTTGTGACTCGAGTAGCCACCTATCAGAGCTTATAGCTCAACGTATGATTCAGAGCCTCAGGCTCAACGCTCAATGAGCCCTATTAAGGGACAGTTACCAATGAGCCCTATTAAGGGACAGTTACCAATGAGCCCTATTAAGGGACAGTTATCAATGAGCCCTATATGGGACAGTTCTGGCGCTCAGTCACATCAATGAAATAAAATTGAAAAGTGAGTCTCATGAGCATTGTATGTGTATAATTAAATGAATGAACCGTGATATATGTGAAGTGTGAACTATGTGATGATTGAAATTTGTGTTATGTGATTGAGTGAGCCATCGATGATGGTCACTCACTGAGTTCGCAAAACTCACCCAAAATTTGCAAATATTTTTCAGGATTCAGAGGAATACCCCGTCAGACAACGGGAGTAGACTTACTGCACACCAGTCAAGGATAGAGGTCGGGATCAGTTCGCGTCTGCAATGGTTTTCTTTACTTGTCACTGAGTGTTTGTGTATGTTCTGTAAAAGTGTTACATTATTTGTAAGCGATTTGTAATAATTTTATAAAAAGATTGTATTTTGAAATTTAATGGGCCCGAGTGGCTAATAAGAGCTTCTGTTGATTTTTATTGTGCTGTGCCAAATTGTTTTAAATAAAATGGGCCAATTTGGATTATCCACCTTCTGTACTTTATTTCTCGATTAAAATGTGATGTGTTTTGTTTTCAATTGACGTAAGCAAAATGTTTCAAAAAAAAAAAACAAGTGGACCCACATAAGTGACAAGTGTAAAGCATTCACAAAAGAGTTTACAAAAAAAAATTTATACCAACTTTTGTTTCGTGAAGTGATGTGACACGTCATCCTCGCGGGGCACGGACTCGGGTATCACTGTCGATATCGGGTTCGGGTTCAGCGGGAGTGGGGTGTTACATATCTAAATTATACTTATTCCTATATATCCATTTTACCTTCCTATATGCTATTCTTTTCAATTTCCATTAATTGCTCCTTCATAGTTTGCCTTCATTTGTCTTTTACCATAAATTCTTCAAAGGAACTAGGATCAGCCATAAATGAAGCTTATGTTATCTCGCATATGTCTTTTAAGGGTTGTATCCTCATAGCCCCTCTTCTTCAATTAGATTTGATGAGCCCAAGGATGTTCCACTTCTTGATGGAGTAATTACTTCAAATGCTGTAGGTGTTGAAATAATAGAAATAATAAGGGGACCATGTGGGATTTGAAACTAGTCATTATTAGTTTTGTGCTCTTCTTTAATGACTAATTCTTGAAATTGAATAACACTTTTGTCACATTTTTGTTATATCCATCTTCCTTCTTATTAAATATCAAATTCTTGTTAATGATATATTTTTTTCATTTCCAAGGTTATAAGCTTGTATGCTTTTGAGTTGGAGTAATAGCCATCAAAAATCTATTTTATGGCATTTTCATCTAATTTACTGAGAATTTTTAAGTTAATTACAGTATATATTTTATGGCATTTTCATCTAATTTACTGAGAATTTTTAAGTTAATTACAGTATAAATAACACACTTAAAAATCTTTAAGTGATTACCCTTGATCTTTTACCTCTTAAAAGTCCAATTTCATATGATGATTGATTTGAAACTGCCCTCGTAAGCTAGGTGTTTACTAGGTAAACAATTGTAGCAACAACTTTCTCCCATAATTGGGTTAGCAATCCTTTCTTTTAAAGCATCCTTTTAGTTATTTTTACCATAGCTTGATATTTGCATTTAACCCCTCCATTTTTCTCTAGTGTGTATGAAGAGTGAGTTTGTTATAAATGTTATGCTCTTCACAAAGAGTTGAATATTTATGATGTAAATTCTCCTCCTTGATATATCTTTAGTACCTTATCATACGAAATAATTTAAACTTCTTGAAGGCTTTAAACGCTTCAGTTTTATTCTGCCAAAAAAATACCCAACTCAGACAATCATGAACATCAATTAAAAGCATGAAATATTGACTCCCTCCAAACGTTTATGTCTGTATTGATTCATATAAATCTATTAAAATAAATATAAGTTGTTAGGTGCTTTCCACACCTTTTCTGAAGGGAAGGGCCTTTTACTTTTCTAGAAATATTGGCTTCATATACTCCTAATATATCGAGATTAGTTAGTCTTTGCATTATGTTTGTTTACTGTAACAACTTCATTCTGTTGAGATTAAGATGTCCATATCTCCTATGTCATACCCTCATTTTTGCTTCTTTTTTAACTATTATGATATAATTTTTTAGATTTGAGAACTCCATCAGAAATAACTTGTTCTTTGTCATGCTTATATTTGTTATAATTTGACAAATTCTCTTGTTTTTGATGAACTATCAATAGTACACATTTAACATCTATTTGCCCACACTCAACAAAATTTGATATAAGCTAGGAATTAAAAAAAACATTATAAAGGTACTTAGCTTTACTATTATTGTTCTTTGGTGCAACTGTGCCCTTCTTTTTGACCTAAATTTGTTTGCCATCTCCAAGTCTGGCACTCATTTTATTTTTCTTATCTAATTCTTTAAACATATTCTTAATCTCCATTAAACACCCACTATTTAAGAACCAAATATTATATTCTTTTGGCTCTTATTCCATTTTTTTTATAAACGACTTGCATTCCTCTTCATTTTGTTCTTTTTTAGCCTTTCTTTATAACTTGCCTAATGATGTCTTTTTGAGTTGTTTGTCTTTACAATAATGCCACTGAATGTTTTGGCCTCGTCCTCTTCCTTACCTTTGGCCTACACCTCTTTCACAAGCTTTCCCAGTGACCTGCTTATTGTCACCATGCATGATTCCTTCCATTATTGAATTTTTCCCTTTATGTAAAATTTCTTCTCTTTTTTTTGCTCATATGAACTTTTAATTCTTTCCTCATGAGCTTGTAAAGATTCATTTAATTCATCAAAGGAAAAAATGGTTTGATATTTTGAGTCTTGAATAGTAGCTATAATACGATCAAATCAAGTTGTTAAACTTCTCAATACCTAAGCCATAACAACTTGATGATCACTTCACTTTTCACCATAAACTAGCATTTGGCTCACAATAGTCAAATCCCTAGAAATATACTTTTGCATTGATTTATTATTCTTTATCATTATATTTTCAAACTCTTGTTGAATTGTCTATAATTTGATTTTGATAATCTTTATATCACCTTAAATTTCTTCTGTAAGATCAGTCATGCTTCTGTAGATGTAGTGGTAGTCTTGATCCTTAAAAAAATGTTTTTATAAGCAACTTATTGAAGGAAGAAGAGTGTATTTACATACTTTCTCTTGTTCTTTTTTAGCCTAACATATTTTTTAGGATTTGAAAATCCTTCTTTAATAAGCTCCCATAGATCTTACAACTTGAGCAAGATCCTCATCTTTATGCTCTAAACTAGCATTTGACGATCTGTTTACTACTATCTAAGAAATAAAACTCTCGTCTCTCGTATTTCACTTTTTCATTCACCTAGTCAAAGATCAACCTGACTCTGATATCGCTTTATTAGAAAATAGAGTAAGCTAAAAAAAAGTTGATTTACAAAGGTAATTTTATTTGCACTATAACTCATTTGCTTCAACTAATTTAACTACCACACATTTATTGAAGCAAAATAATCTTGAAATATGCTTCTACAAAGTGTAATGGAATAAGAAATAAACTCTAACTAATCTTTTGGTTATGCCTAACGTGCAAAAACTAAAAAGAGAAGGTATAGGAGAAAAATCATGTAAGAGTGGTTGATCTAATATTTCCACACTAGTAGCTTCAAACTCATGAAATTTTGGATCACTTCTCAACTGATCATGCATACATGATTTGAGAATATATGACCAAAGAGATCTAATTTTTAAGTTCATGATTCAAGTTAGATCAAGCTTAGTTCTCAATTTTCGTCAACTTTGAGTCAAGCAAGTTATGAAATAAGGAATTTAAGTTTAAGGCTAAACCAACAAGAAGATGTATATTGGATTAGGATGGAAAGTTTAAACTGCTTACAAACTAACAGTCCTTGATGCCTTTAAGCTTGTTACCCAAGTTGCCAAAGTCGAACATTAAGTTTCGTAAACACAAATTGCAATATGAATTGTCAATCCCAAAGAGATGCTCATCCCCAACTCATATCCCCAACTTACCAGTTATAAAGTTCTAAAATCACGTAGAAATTGGTTGATGCCTACACCATTGTGTCATTTTATTAAGCACAACCATTTGAAACAAGTTACGAGCCAACCCATGCTAGTGGAAGAAGAGGAGGAAAGAAATGAATACAAGTTGTAAGCTACTTGATATTTCCCACGTTTTTAGTCTTATGACACCAAAGCTTCCTTTTTTTTTTTGAAAAATGGAAGGAATTATCATTAACTATAGTTAAAACTATTTACAACACTACAAGGAAGTCTTTCGTGAGGCCAAGGGCTTCTAATGTTTTATAGAAATTTGAGGAATACTAAGAGTACTAAGGTTATACTAAGAGTACTAAGGTTCACAATGCAAGTAGTAATACTCGGTAAGCAATGAAGACTTAGATGGATGAATTATTAAATAATTTACTCGAATCACGTAATTTATAAACCATTAATGACTAATATATACACCTAAGAGTTTACCCAATGCATACTTAAAAGAGTAACAATTACAGTCCACAGTATAAGAAAAAAAAACATCATTTTCTCATAACAACTTTCTAATTAATGTTCATGAATCTATCACTTTCAACCTCTCCTTGACATTTTAAAATTATAAATGGCAGATATACTCATATAATTAATGTTCATCGAAGTGTTGTCAACAGCTGTATATAGTGACCAATATTACTACTGAATCAGCTATTCTTACCCTCTTTTTTTTTTTTTGCTTACAACTTGTATTTTTCCAGGGTTGAAGTCTCCATAATACGGAGATAGATATTCTTTTGCGAGGTGGATTACACTTGGTTTTAATGAAATCATGGGCCTGGTCATGCGAAGCCGAAGTCATGAAAAGGATAGGCATAAATATGGACAATTGAATATGACAGAAAATAGAGTGCATAAAGTTGAGTGATCGATTAATAATTCCAGCCATATCTCTAGCGAATTCGTGTCAGTATGAAAGTTTAAGTTTTGTTTTTTTCTCCAACAGCCAGATAACATGTATAGTTAACTTGAACTTTATTACAACAAACTTAAACGTAATATTTAAAAGCAAGGGTAGAAAAATTTTATTTTAACTTAAAACTGTATTCAATTAGCTGAGATGTATGCAATCAATGATCAGTGTTATTAGTGCATCAAATCACAGGAGAAATCATAAGTACTTGTGTGTTTCATTATGTTGAAACTCATGAAATCCAAGCATGGAAACATACTCATTGATCCCGTGGAATTTTTCATTCCCTTTCCATACGTTATTTCTATAAAGAAATGTACAATTCAAGACTTCGTTTGCACGATCACCAAGAATTAACCTAAGAAAATTGGAACACAGGAATTTTAAGAATGGAAAAGTTGGTTAGAGAGACTTATATCCCATATTCAACAGTTCTATAATATTAAAAGTAGTCTTTAGGATACGAGAAGAGATAATAAAGAACTTTCATCTCTAAATTAAACAACTCAGTAAATTTCTATTACAAAATTTGGAGAGGGACGGCTCTCCAGTGACATGTGGTTGCTAGGACAACCATATTCTACCAAATTAAATATCCATAAACGTCCATAACATTTACATTTAATTATGCTACTCTGTGACCATGTATACATCTGTAGGTATATATTCTGGTAGGCTAAAGGTTATAATTATATACGAAAAAGTTAACAAGAACAAAGATTAGTTGTCCCTCTGAATACTTCTATTGTGAGACAAAATGACAATACAAACCCAATTATGAACAACTTCACAACCTGCCAAATAAATGACTCCTTTTCCATTTTGGTTTCGTATATATTTCGTGTACAAAATAACTAGGGTTGAAAGTTTGGAACCTTGGTCTGCTTGTCTCGTGAAAGTGATGATGGACATCCACTCAAGAACCTTGTACTGTACATGTGCAAATGACAATGAAAGCAAAGAACAAAAAAAATAAAAATCATTGGACGAGCAAGAAGAATACTGGGTAGTGTTCCAAATCGATGAAAGTTTGTCATCTCGTAAAGCTAAAAGATAAATGAATAGGATACTTTTAAACGTATTGAGAACACCTTATATTGATCCTGTGAGATGACCAGAAATTCACATGTAATGACAATTTATGCGCCAAAAGTAAAAGATATGGATAAAGTAAAAATATCAATTGGATACAAATCTAGGGACAAAAAAAAGAGTGTATTATTAATTAAAGATAAAATTTCGTACTACTAAATTTTTTAAATCCAATACTTCAGTGGAATTTTTATTAAATGTTGTTATTATTGTTATTGTTTATACTGCTTACTTAGATGCATTGGAGTTAGAACTTCAAAATTCTATATAGTTTTTATAATAGAAGGAACTAGATATTTGTTCTTTTCTTGACCTAAATTTGCTTGATTTGGAAAAGGTTATTAATCAAAATGACTCTTGAAGAATATCATGTGTCACATAAAGAAACGTGGAAAGGCACACAGACGAGGAGAATATTTGGTCTAACAACAAGCGCCAAAGAGAAAGAACAAAGCGTGCAGATTCGTAAGTGCTTGATATTTTCAGAGAAAGAAAGTATTAGTAATTACTGTAGGAGAATAAGAACAATCAAAGTATAGGATTAGAAAATGAAGAACAAACTATATACAGCAAACTAAGAATATATGGCAATAATCAACTGGAAGGCGGTGTAAGTGGTCGGTTGCCGGCACCAGAAAACGAAGTTGTCATTACTGGAAATGGAGGTGGAAAGTGACATTTTGATGCCCTACCTAATATACTTATATACCGACCACCACCATCTAACACATCACCGTACCCTATCTCTTTATGGATATTTTTATATATTTTTGTGGGCGACGTGTAAAGGATAGTTCTAGTAGTCCACGACATTGGATCCATAATTTCAATATATGTGAATTTAAAATACCCGTTATGGTAACAACTAAATTTTATCTACAAGACACCTATTAGTTAAGTAACCTTCGTCCATACACGTATGATACCTGTAAATAAGTAAAAGGAGCTTATGAGCCCCATGGCTCTGAAATGTATAACATGGTATAACAGTGGATACTATTCCAACTTACAATTTCCAACTGTAGATGTTATACTTGTTATGATGGGAATGTTGGCGATGAAATAAAGTGGAGGGATATGATGGCTTCGGTCCCAATGTCCCATTGATCTCAGGCTGGTTGTCTTAGCAAGTCATAGTCCAGGACTGCCACCTCATTTAACCTTGAGCTCTCCATGTGCCTGAATCAGATCAGTTATGACTGGAAAAAAGTGGTAGCATCTGATATAATTAAAGGGACACCTCGTTTTTGTTAGGTATTATGCACTGCGCATTCATGTATGTAGTCAAAATTCTATGAAGAAAGTGAGATGTTCCTGTACTATTTTTTGTGGCCTAGAAGGCTGCATTTATCTTAATTACTTCCTTCAACTTGGGAAACTGGCCAACCTAATTCATCTTTTGTCTGGCAGACTTGAATATTACGAGGTTAACAATTAGATCACGAGAGTCGTAACAGTTGGTGGCAAAAATCCTTTGTTGAGGAAATGTTCAATAGAGTTGAACAAAGTTGCTGATATGTTTTCCATAAAGAGACTTGAGTGGCTATATAAACAGGTTACTTCCTAATTATATAGTTGTATAGGTGTGTGCATGATGTTCATTCTTGAGAGTGCGTATGTCGCACTTACTATTATGTGAATGCTTTCGGTTGTTCCCTACAAGCTCATTCTCGTTCACAACTTTAGAAATGTGCAGAAGGATAATGATCCAACACGATTTATTATAGATGTCTAGATTTTCTCCCTTGAATAGTTTATAAAACGTTCTCCATGATACCAGTGTAAGTGCGCCAACAAGATGAACAGTAGTTGCTTTCAGACAACATATGTATCGCTCTCGCTTATACTTTAACTAATAAAAGAGACAATAGGATCCAACTTCTAAAGTGGTCATGATTATTACGTGTGTTCGCCCATTTTTGCCACACCTGTATTATACGACATCGTCTAGATTATTGTCACTTTCGTCCCAAGTCTCTAAATAATTTGCATGCATGAAAAGATTAAAATTTTCCATTCAAGACAGTCGTCTTATATGTATGATCCATCTAGCGCCAAGTGCGAACCAAGTGCCAAACGTAATCAATGCTTAATTATCTAAGACAATGCTGGATAATATACGCACTATAAAACTTTTTGGCCAGCTAATTAAGATAACATTGTTCTTATTAGTAATGCCAAAGCCACTGATTAAGTTGACCTATCCAACAAATGGTACGTGTTACATTCCTTAATTAAGTTGTACAACTTTAGATTAGTGTTTAATATTGTTGCTGTCTTAGTACTATGAAGATATTTCCCTTACAACGATAAGAACGTCGAATCACTAATGATAAACTAATCTTATATTAAAGAGATTATTCGTACTTTTAATTGTAATTCACTACTTTTCTATACATATAATAATTCATAAATTAAATATTTTAAATAAATTATTTAAAAAATAAATAACTTAAAATTAAGTGATAAATTTAATTTAAATGATATTTAAATATTTTTATATCTTTTCAGTAATTTTCGACTTTTCAAGATTAAGGCAAATTGTAGCTAAATAAAACATGTAATTTGATGTGTTGAAAAACTACTAGAGACTAATTTTACCATTATCCCCCTTATTTAAAGTCAACATATCCTGTACATAAAACTTGAGTTATAATGTATGTATCATTTTTTTTATTTTTATAAAAATATTATTTTTGTGGCTTAAACTGTAATTTTATGATTACGAAAAAGCAACTTTAAGTTGGTACGACAAGACTAAAATTTGTCCATCGTTCTATCACCTCTCCAATTGATAGAGCTCGAGTTCTTTTCTTGTGACACATGGTTATCGACATACTTATGTTCTACGAGTCTATTTATATAAATGGATTAAATTAAGGGCATACGGGCAAACGTATTGTCAGTAGGAAATCACATGTGCCTGCAATCTTTGACCCGTTATCCTAGTTCTATCTTATGCTTAATCATAAACTCCTAACGATTCTAACACTAAACGCAATCAACATACTTCAGAATACCTAGCTCACTAATCATACCTACCCCAGCTAAGAATGCTTGTTTACATTTAATAATCATCAACCCCAACCACTAATAACTATTTAAACTCATCTCCTCATGTCCATATGCAAGTTTATTACATGACATGAAGATTAATTTGACGATGGAGAACACACAACTTGGTATTTTTATGTAATACTGGAGGCTTTTAAGTTATGACTCCAGCTTCCTTTTCGGACAGTAGCATTAAGATAGTAGGTTATGTACGCACACCTTGTACGTCACCTTATAAAACATTAAAAGGACATAGCAACAGAACAAAGTAGAAAGAAAAACGAATACCTGTTGGAATATAAAATCTACATTTTTAGTATTCTAGAAGATTTTTTTAATAGCGAGGTTCGAATGGGACCCACAAAGGTCGCAATCAACTACAAACACTCAAGGTCAAACGGGCTCTGCAGAAACGGTGTGTCGTATATGTATTAAGCGACATTTTCATTAGTTAATCCCCAAATTGCCCTTTTAATATTAATTACAGCTTACAGGCATTTTATCAACTCTTAAATTAAATCTGCAGTACCCAGGAGATAAACAAATAAAACATTAAATAAATGTAAATAAAAAATAAAAAATAAAATTAAGGAAGGAGAGATACGATTTCGTTACTAAAAATAAAAAGTCAGTCATATCCAGCTTTGTAGAGCGCGTTGGGATTGGATCCCATATAAAAAGAAATCGTTACTGTCGGACAGATGGACGTGGGAGGCCTTTGATTGTTGTTCAAAAGCTAAAAGTGAAGTAAAAGGTTTACAGTCACAGAGTTGAAGAGAATATTAAAAAAGCTGAGTTGAAGAAGGCGGCTCTTTGCTTTGTATGTAGTATTTGTTGTAGTAGTAGTAGTAGTACTGAGAGTACCTGACCCTCGTCAACAAAGCTCCGAAACTTCAACTTCGGTGGCCTACATTCACTCTGCTTCTTAGATCTTCAAGGTTCTTCCTTTCTCTCTCTCTCTCTCCCGCTCTGTCTGTGATACTATTGTTTGCGTGCAGATAACGAGAAGCACGCCTGATGATTTCGCGTTTATGTAATGATTTTTTGCGTTTCACGTGTTGTTTCTTTTTGTTTTTCTTTTGGTCAAATCTGATTCCAACTGCGAAGTGTCAGCGTCGTTCAGTTCGTTCGGCGATCTTGGAGATCTGCTGGATGGAATTGTGGAAATCTATCTGTGTTTGTAAGTAAAGGCGAAGATTTTGTGTTTGGAATGGAGAATTGAAACGAGGGGGATAAAAGAAAATAGAGAAAGAGATGTCTAGCTATTAACACGCTTGCTTGCCGTTGATAAAAAATGATTTGACTTTATTAATGCGTCCTCTAATTCTATTCATCTTTCTATCAAAGGGATATAGCTTTAGTAGTCTTACGAACTGTGGTAGCGTTGTTTGTTTCTTTTCTGGAAATTTGGGCGCGTGTATGGCACAGTTTCAAAGGGAGTTTAATGGTCTTTTGAAAAAGGTTGAAAATGACAGGGAACGACTTCGATGCATATTTTTGTATATTATGGTTCGCAGAAAGACAATTCTTGGCAGAAAGATCATGCTTGTTTGGCTGCTGCCTGCTTGATTTTGCCTTATTTACAAACTGGCCTTTTCTTCTCTTTTTATATACTTATTTTGTTTATTCTGTTGATGTATTTGGAATTTGGATGCCGTTTCTCCTCGGATGTGCTCGATTTGTTCAATTTTATGGAATGATGCTGTGTGTTCAGAGGGTGAGCTACGTGTCCAATTTCTCATATTTTTGTTTTTCTAATCTGTTTCTTGTTTGTATCTGATGGAGAGTTCCAATACTTGAGTTATTATTACCTTGGAAGAAAGATATCAACACATTCATAACTAAAAGATGGCAAATATAAACCATGCTAATCCACTTGTCATAAGCATTTTGAATTTTTTGCTAGTGAATTGGTGTATGTATGCTTTTTCTTGCTATCAACGTAAAGAACAATAGGTATATTGGGGATTGATTATGGATCAGTTGTGTGATTAAACGTAAAAAGTTTTGAATTGAATGTTTTAAGAATAATAACTAAAATGGGCTTCTTGTTTATCTGATTGAGCTTTAAGGCTGCTTCTATTTTACGGTTCCAATGAATGATTTTGTGGAATTTATATTTTGTCTTGTTTTCCTTGCTTACAAGTCTCTGTTCTTTGTTTGACAGATAAGAGAACAAGAGCATTAGAATCAAATGCGACAGTGTCTTGGTGATACTTGTATGGCTACAATATCCCATGACATGTTTAAACAACTTTTAATCGTGTAAGGAATTGTAAACTTTTGGGCATTATGCATGTCTGGCCCAGTGGCTATTGCTGATAATGGAGAACGAGCATTAAGTCTTTCAGACAGAACAAAATCTGTTGGTGCTATTTCAGATACAGATCGTACATCTATATCTATCAACGGTGAAGCTGTCCATACGTCTTCTGAAGTTGCTGCTTTTAGAGTTGGGGAGCTTTTTCATCCCAATGGGGAATCGTATTTCGGGTCATTGCTCGGTAGTGTGCCTGAGGGTAATGGGAAGTATGTTTGGTTGGATGGCTGTGTTTATGAGGGTGAGTGGAGAAGGGGGATGAGACATGGAAATGGAAAACTTTTGTGGCCTTCTGGAGCAGCTTATGAGGGTGAATTTTCTGGGGGTTATATTCATGGTACAGGTACTTATATTGGTTCTACTAATCTGACATACAAAGGAAGATGGAAGTTGAATCTCAAACATGGTCTGGGATATCAAGTCTATCCTAATGGAGATATCTTTGAGGGTTCTTGGATCCAAGGAAGTCCAGAAGGACCCGGAAAGTATAACTGGGCTAGTGGCAATGTCTATCTCGGGAATATGAAAGGTGGGAAAATGACTGGGAAAGGGACTCTTACATGGAAAAACGGGGATTCATATGAAGGAAGCTGGTTAAACGGTATGATGCATGGATTTGGTGTGTATACTTGGAATGATGGCGGCTGCTATGTTGGAACATGGACACGTGGTTTGAAGGATGGAAAAGGATCATATTACCCTAAAGGCAGCCGATTTCCAGCTGTGCAAGAACGATATCTTAATGCATTAAGAAAAAGGGGGTTACTGCCAGATTTGAGGAGGAATAACCATGTATCTTTAGTGGGTATGACAAATGTCAAGGTTCGTGATGAGCATGGATCTTGTCATGATTCTACTGATAAACCTTCCAAAGGAAATTTGTTAACTTTGGAGCAATCTCGCAACAAGAATGTTTCCTTGGAAAGGCGTTGGAGTCTTGAGGTTTCTATTGAAAAGGAGATCGGACACGATTCATCTTTAGAGTCAGAATCCACCTTTGATGGTATAGGCAGAGAGATTGAGATAAACATACCACCTATCTTGGAGCGCGAATATATGCAAGGTGTTTTGATTAGTGAACTTGTCTTAAATAATAGTTTTTCACCATCATCCAGAAGAGCAAAGCGACGGGAAAGAAAGCTTGCAAAAGACTTCAAGAGACCTGGTGAAATGATCATCAAAGGGCATAGGAGTTATGATCTAATGCTCAGTTTGCAAGTTGGAATCAGGTAACTTTGGATCTTATGGAACGTCTAAAGTAGCATGGTGATAGTTCACTCTAATGATATTAACATGTATTCTGTCTCATTTGTTCCTTGCATTATCTGACAAAGTTCCATTACTTGGTTTGTTTGTTTCTGATCCTCTGTCCATCTCTTGTTAAAGCACCATATTTTTGTGAAACAATTTGTAGCTCTGTGTGCAAATATAGTTTAGTTAGATCAAGTTTACTATTTGTTTTTAAGTAATGATACAAGTTAGTTACAGTGCCCTCTTTTAACTTCTCCAGTTGTGAAAATATGATTGTTGGGATATCCAGTATTGATAGTGAGAAAACACATGGTATGTTTGTCATCACAGTCATAATTTGGAGATGATATTGATTGTTATCCATGCACCAATCTTGTTATCCTTAAGAATTGAGTTTTTGAACATGCACTAGAATATGATCAGGTATACTGTTGGGAAAATTACTCCTGTACAGAGGCGAGAAGTACGTCAATCCGATTTTGGCCCAAAGGCAAGCTTTTGGATGCACTTTCCAAAAGTTGGGTCTCAGTTGACACCAACTCATCAATCGGATGACTTCAAGTGGAAAGATTACTGCCCAATGGTTTTCAGGTTTCTTTTCTTGACCTTTTATTATTTTGATGTTTAGAACTAGGTTGCATATATTTTGGCCTTCTATTTCCTTTTTTCTAATATTATTAAACTTCTCTATCAGTCCAAGTGTTTAGTATCTATTGTTCTAGGTTTATGACCTCCGAATTAACTTTAATATGTTTTTAGATCCCTGGATTGTATTTCTTCCACGTTTTTTTTCCAAAAACTTGTATTTCTTCCATGTTGATATCAACCTTATTAATCTCATTGCAGGAATTTGAGGGAAATGTTCAAGATTGATGCTGCTGACTACATGATGTCTATTTGTGGAAATGATGCCCTTAGGGAGCTCTCTTCTCCTGGAAAAAGTGGTAGCATCTTTTTCTTGTCTCAAGATGATCGCTTCATGATTAAGACACTACGGAAGACCGAAGTCCAGGTTTGCCATCTTCATTTGAAAACTGTCTTTGTTATAGAGACAACTACAATGTGCACATCATCGATGCCTTTTCGTTTCAATTTCCTTCTGTTCACTTTATATGAGGAAAGCTGAGAACCTGAGATTGTTTATAGAAAGTTCAGCCTGTATTTGAAAACAGTTATGTTGCTAAAAGCCCCTTAGTTTGGTTATACTTTTATTAACTGATAGGAATTCTAGGATTCTTTCCAAATTAAACCTATCCACATAGTGGGTCCAATGGCACATGCCATGATAAGTATCCAATGAAATAATGCATTTAATTGAACTACTGAGGTAATTCTTAAAAGAAAGAATTCTTAGCTCTAACGGTTTTAGCTATTTGAATTTTCCATATCTCAATTAACGATATTGAACTCTTCTCACAATATTTCTGACTTGTAGGTACTCTTGAAAATGCTTCCGGACTATCATCATCATGTGAGATCATATGAGAATACACTCATAACCAAATTTTTTGGGCTTCACAGAATTAAACCTTCAAGTGGACAGAAGGTAATTGCTATTGTTAATATGTATCATATCATGATGCTGCTCTTTCTATATATACCATCCTGTTCTAAGTTTGCCTCATCTATACTGTGATATGAAACAAATTGGTATTAAATCTTCTTGCAGTTTATTTTATGCTTCCAAAGCTAATGTTCATGTGATCTCACTTACATTGCAGTTTCGCTTTGTGGTGATGGGGAACATGTTCTGCACAGAGTTAAGAATACATCGAAGGTTTGATTTGAAAGGGTCATCACTAGGAAGATCTACAGACAAGATCGAAATTGACGAAAACACAACACTAAAAGATTTGGACCTTAACTATTCCTTCTACCTGGAACCTTCTTGGAGGGAAGCGTTACTAAAGTAAGTGATCTCTCCTTGCCTATGTAGTTGTGATCTTAGCTTTTGAAGTTGGATATTCCCATTGTAAATTCGTTAAATTGTGCATTTTTACTTTTGCTTGCTCTCTTTTCTTCTTCCCTCTTCCAATGAATTTCATCAAATTGATCCAATGTGACTATCCTATGTTAAAATTCCAGGATATCACTTGCAGGATGGTGTCTTAATGCTTAAAACATTCATCTTTACAAATTCTTCTCAAACCAAAGATGAAAGTTTTTGATCTATTGTGTAACTGAGAGAGGCAGCTCATATCATCACATAGGCTCCTTTGACTTTCCTATTTATAGATTCCCCAAAGCTTGTTTTCATTTTCATACAAATCAATTGCAAGATGGCACTGTACAAGCCTTAAACTTTCTACTTTGTGGCAGACTATTGCAAAATCTATATAACAGAAAGATGCTGCTCCTAGCTGTTGAGCCTTCTTTAAAAAATTAAAAAGAAATATTTCTTCTGTCGAGGACAAAATTCTTCTCCTAATTTTCATTCAAGGAAATATGCAAGAAAAATGATTTACAGAAACACTGGCCTACTCTCCACTTGGGAATACCATTCATTTGAGCCATGCTTGAACTTGGTTACAATAATACTTTGTTGAGAACTTTTCTTTCCATCATGAAGCTGGAAAGATATATGATAGCATGAGAACCATGCAGATAGAATTATATAACTTATGTTGATTTTTTGTCTGAGTTTCAGTGTTAGGAAACAGTAGCCTCTAATTACATGCTAAGTTATAAGATATTTTGAGGAAACTAATTGGAGTTTATGTACTAAAAAGTAGCGGAACCTTACCTATCATGTCTAGTTACTATATTGTCATGCCTGACTAAATTTCCAGTGTATTTGGCTGAATATGCATGCTACTTAAGGATTGCATATTCATGTTGTTTTTGGACCTATGGAATCATTACTGTATGTTTTTCTTATAAGCAGCCAGATAGAGATAGATAGCAAATTTTTGGAAGCACAGCGCATTATGGATTATAGCCTTTTATTGGGTGTGCATTATCGAGCCCCACAGCATCTACGATCTTCAATGTCCTACAACCGAGGTATAAGAGGTGAAGCATTGGGAGTTCTAGCAGAGGAAGGTGAGTCTCTTAATAAGCACATTATCTTCTCCTAGGAGGTGCTGTTAACCTGTTCAATCTGCCTAAATAGGAATTCAGAGTGTAAAGAAAAGAACTAAGAAATCTGGAAAATGACAACTTTTCATATACAGCATGCTTCTCGTACTAATAGCTGGTATGCTAATATCACTGGAGGATGAGGGCTAATCTGTATTAGCTGTCTTAGAACTGGCAGTTTTACTTGTCAAGGTTTTCTACCTCCGATTAAGTTTTGCTACCCAGAAAAATAAGGATTGACTTAGTTGCCTGTTTGAGATAGGTTTGGAATCTGCACAAACATGTACGTCCTTTTCGCTTTTAGTTTTGTTTCTGTTCCTTTTCAGATTTGTGTGTTAGAATGGTGAACGTAAACACCCATGTTTATAGAAGTGTATTTTATGTATGATCACTAGTGAACCAAATGTACCATATACGTTTTTTATATGACATCTGTCCTTTTGTGACTGACATATCTCACCCTTCTTTTACTTCATGGTTCGTAGAATTGCTTATAGCAATGTTTTCGTATCTGAATTTGTTTATGATGTCTAATGCAGATACTACTATAGAAGATGAAAGCTACCCACAAGGCCTTGTCTTGGTTCCTCGTGGAAGTGATAATAGTGTTGTAGTAGGTCCTCACATTAGAGGTAGCCGACTGCGGGCCTCATCTGCCGGTGACGAGGAAGTGGATCTCCTCCTTCCTGGCACAGCAAGGTATGATATCCTTGAACCTTTCTTATTATTCTGGCCATAAAACATCAATTAGTAGAATTCATATTTGAAATCCCAGAGGTTATCATAATTACTCTAGAAGAGAAAAATAGGTGCTAGAGTGCTTCTAATTAACTCGGTTTTAACTCATCTACTTACAAAGGTAAGAGAATTCAATCTAATACTAATATTTTAAAATAAGATACCAGAATTATCTTACATTATACAACAATATTCAACTTATATACAGTTTCCCCTTGTCCAATTTAAAGACAGATTTATTTTAAAGTTTCTTCCAAGTTTCCTTTCAGGTAGATTTCTTCTTACAAACTTATACTAAGCCTCTCCAATCAGCATAGAAAACGTGTTCCCCCAATAGATTGAACTTTAAACTGTTAGACGAGATCCAAAAATGGATCATATATTACTTGTAACAGTTCCCTTTTGATATTTCATTTCTGAAGAAAATGAATATGCCTAAGAAAGCTAGTGTGATAAGTAGAGTTTTCTTGATTATTGTAATTAACAGAAACCTGATTAGCTAACACAAACAGGAAATACGTCCAAATACAATTAAAATACTTGTATTTTGCTCAACTTCTGAAGGGATAAGTATCTGTATGTTCTTGTATTTTGCTCAACTTCTGAAGGATAAGTATCTACATGTTCTTGTATTTTGCTCAACTTCTGAAGGATAAGTATCTATGTGATAACTATGGACAAATGCGTGATGCAAGGATGAAATATGTCTCATGCAGTTTAAATACTATAAAATATGCTAGCCATTTTTATGTTCTTGCAAATGCCTCTCTGTTGTCAATTTTGAACTTTCTGAGCAGGCTCCAAATCCAGCTTGGTGTCAACATGCCAGCAAGGGCTGAGCAGATTCCAGGGAAAGAAGAAAAACAGACATTTCATGAAGCATACGACGTTGTTCTGTACCTGGGTATAATCGACATACTGCAAGAGTACAATTTGAGTAAGAAGATTGAACACGCGTACAAATCTCTCTAATTTGACTCGTTGTCCATCTCTGTTGTTGATCCTACATTCTACTCCAGCCGTTTCCTAGAGTTCATACAAAAAGTATTCCCGCTTAATGTTATTACAAGTTGAAGTATTTGGCTCAGTTGCATTTATTTGCATGAGAGTTCCATGAAAATTTGATCTCTCAGAATCTCTGTACAAGTACAGCGATGCAGTCCCCTTCTCCTTTTCTCCCCCTTAATTTTTGTAAGTTTTCTTTCTTATTTTTCAGTTCTTGTGAAATTGTTATATGATTACAAATTGAAGGGGGGCTATGTTGGATGAACACAGAAATCAACTGAACGTCTCATTTTCTGCCCTTAGTATATGAACTTGAGTGAGGTTGATGACCCTTTGGTCCTTGGAACCCAAATTTGCTTATATTTACTAAATTGTCGGTACTTTGGCAGCTGTGTCCATCCCAGTATGCATATTTTTTTCCTGTGCTCTGAGACATCAATACATGGGCCTTGTGCCTCTCTATCGATAAACCCCTTTGAACTTGCATACGCTATCTATGTTGTACGTTACGGCTACAAGATGAATACAGCTTAGACAAAAATGCGTAAGATTTACCAAGTTCAATCTCAGCATAGGAAACAGGTCAACAATTAAAATTTCTTGATTCTGTCAGCTGCTTGGGGCAAATTCAATGCCCTAATCGTGGTAAAAACGAACTTCTTTGCTCAATTATATAATTGGTTGCAATAAGATCCCACTTGATGCTAACTTTAATCCATGTTGTTACGAGTTTCAGGTTGGCGAACTGCTTTTGAAATGAGAGTTCAAAGGGTAATTTAATTTGACTAGTTTTTCCTACAAGTTTGGACAACTTACATGCCATCGTTTCATGTCGGTTTCTTCTTGTTCTACTTGTTTCAACCTCATGTCCATAAGTAAACATCATGCATCAGAAGCAATATCAAAAATTAGGCACTTTGGATAAGAATTAGATTGCTTAAACAAAGATTATTTTGAACATAGTATAACGACTATCGTACATTCGTTCTTAATTCTTGTGGGACGAATTGAAACTTTGTTATTGCAACCAACGTTAAGACAAAGGACTATTGAAGATAAAATTGAGTAATAGAAATAGTATATTTTAGATCATGGTCCACCAATTAAAGAATGCCTTGTTGAAAAAGATGTGCTAGAATCATCATTGAAAGCTTGAGCTAGGAATCAGTACTAATATTCCATAGGAATAAATAATCAACTAACAATTCCATGGTAGGCGTTTAGCTTTAAATAACCTAAAGTAGCACGATCAGGATCCCTTGATCCATTCATGTTTCCATTCTTTTCTTGACGACTTCAGTCGCAGGAAAATGTAGTATCCTTGAGGGAAACGAAAAGCCTCGAAAATCAAGTGCTGCACAAGTTATGGTGTATCAAGCTTTGGATCTTATGTAAAGGTTACAAGAAAAAAAATTATGAAAAGTTCAATTAGTTGGCATAACTAGACCAGAAACCATTCAGAATGATTCATGTTCTATGGTTCAATTTTGCTATATCAGGCATCATCTCTCACATGAAGGTGATGAAGTCGGTATACAGATTACAGAACACTAAGCCACCAAGGAGAACTAGCAGTCGTTCTCAATTTTGGAATGAAATTGAATGCCTTAAGCCGTGCAAACTTAAGAATTTTTCTATTGGTTTTTTGTTCTTACAAATCAGAGCAAGTACTCAAAATCTTATGTTGGCTATTTTCTGACTGTTACTCCATATCCATAATAAAAACTACCAGCTAATCACCTACACAACAGATGTAGAAGGTACTAAATATCAACAAATTAAGTAATCCTTACTGAGTTAATGTTGTGATGGTGTCAGCTGTAGCTATCACCAGGGGGAAGGTGAGGTGTTTTCTTCAATTCTAAAGAAAGGGACTTTCAACAAACACCGCCAATGCGATGGATGGTACTGCACATTTATTTCTGCTTCATTGCTTAGTACTATTCAACTTCTTTTCTATTAATAAAGCAGCAAGCTTTAGGAGTATGTTCCATTAATGGACACAAGGCAGGCAGGCTTTGGCCATATCTCTAACGAGCATGAACCCACTCGAAAAGTTATTGTCAAGAATGATGGACCACTACACCTTTAAAATATCAAAATTTCCACAAGTTAAACTGAAAGAAGTCTGTTTTTCAGTGTTGACAGAAGCCATAAAGCCTATAGGCCTATAAGTAGTAAACAAATGCCGTGGGAGTGTGATTGTTGTGTTAACTAAAGCTAATCACGGTGACAACGAGGAGTGGCCTAATGGCTTCAGCTCCTCACTTAAGCCTCTCCTTTAAAAAGGAGGTCTTGAGTTCGAGTCATACTAAAGGAGGAGAAATAGGAATTTGTCCTATTGATGATCCTCTAGCCTCCTGGATACAGCTCCTTGATCGGATCAATTACGGACGTCTCGCTTCCAGCGGCAGTGTGGGAGTTGAAGCTACTAGGGAACCTGAGGTTGTTGAGAACTTGATGCTGAGTAGGGAGCCAGCGATAAATCAGCAGTTGACCAATCAAGTATGTGACGACTCCTTGTGCGCAGAAGTGTACAGGCTACGTAGGAACCTGAGAGGTCTTGGAGTTCCAAATTTACATCCTCTAGAGTTCTTGAAGTGGGATTTTAGAGACTTAAGATTAGTCTAGCTAAACTAGAATATCTAATGTAATAAAAAAAAAAAAAGAAGCTTGAAGGTTAAGTTACGCTGCCAAATTACTTGGAAGTACCGAACTACTTAAATGACATCACTGGTGGCGATGGTGAACCAAGTCAATATCACATTGTGTTGGAACTACGCATGACTTTTATTTTGATTGTGACCACCATAGCTTCTCGGAAAATATTTTAGAACTTCTCCATAATTTCTCAAAACACACCAGGATAAATAATTGCACCAAAATTGACTCTAAAAATTATATCTTTTTTCAAGAACTTCTTCATAATTTCTCAAAATACAATAGGATAGATAATTACACCAAAACTTACTCTAAAAATGAGAACTTGTTCGTTTCTTATTAAAAAAAAAAGACCTTTACCATTTTTTAGCATTAAAGGAAGAGAGTGCTTGAGCCTGGAAGAAAAGGTAAAATCTTGGGACGTTTATAGTTAAAGAAATCAATGTTTGAGTTTGGAGTCGATGAAATGATCCTAAAGGGTGTCCTAAAGTTACAGTTTTATGTTTTTGGTAAGAAATGGAAACATTCTAGTCAATGCCTCATACCCATACTAGGAGTCCAAGCCACGTGGTTTGGAAACTGCGACTCTCTCTCTCCCCCCGACACTCTTTATTACGTCTCTCTTTCGCTCTCCAAGTCTAAACGCATTTTCTGTAGACTTTCACTTGCTTTCTCTCCCTGTTGTGTATATTTAAGTGATCGTGAGGGACGAGGTTGGAGATGTTACTTAGTATAGCTCTGAACAGCTCAAACCTTTAAGTGAAATCCATATCCAAAATCGACCCTTTCAACGCGGATTGCTATTCCAAATCTCGACACAAACCATCCCCTCCATTTTCTGGGGACTTTATCTTCCACAATTCAAGGTAATGCTTCCCTTATGTTGCTAACTTTTCTTGGTTTTGCCAAGTTTTGTTTGGTGGTTCTTCTGTTTAGAGTATGGACATCGGCCTTCAATGGTAAAAAGCCTGTTCTTTCGTGTCCTAAACCTGATTTCTGATGCTTCTGCAGTTGTTTTCTGGTCCTGGTTACATTGGAATGTTAGTTATTCTGTCTCTCTAGAGTCTGGTATTGTGGTTATGAGTTTGTTAGATCCATTATTTGTTGGTAATGGATCGGTTGCATTTCATTCAAGGATTTTTGGGTTCTCGTAAAAATGTTGGTTTTTTCTGGTTTTGGGCCTTTTGGTCCTTTGCTATGGATTCAGGATTTAAGCTGACTGTTCTTGGCTATCCTCAGATCCATTGTCTTGTTTCTGCAACAGTAGTTCTATTCTCATACTGACATGCAATTTTGAGGCTTCCATGGTGAATGTGTATAGCCTGTTTCACTTGTTATATGATTTGTACCATGTACAAGAGAGAATAATGTTTTCTGCAATTGGTTTTGATTATACAGGTTTTTACATGGTAGTCTCATTTTGGATTTATTTTACATTGAAGTGCTTGTTCAGTATCCAACATTCATAATCCATTGAATATAAGTTGCCTGTGATACTAAGTTTTGATGCTTCTGATTCGTTTCAACAGGATACCAGAATACATAAATTGCCAAAAGTACGTTCGCTTTCGAATGGGAATATCTTTTACGTGCCCATTTGCAGAGGATATTGATGTGGAAAATGCCTTGGAATCTGTTTTAGTGAAATCTATTAGCTTTGGCGATGATGAAGTTAAAACCCCTGTACGATCAGTTAGTTTCGGCAGTCAGGATCCAGAGCCGAAGATAATGAGATCTTTGGGTTCTGGAAAGATGGTGGTAGAGAGATCCGTCAGCTTTAAAGGGAGGGAATTTGATAAGCTGATCTCCAAAAAACAGATGGGAATGGACTCCCTTCGCCTGGGAGCAACAAAAGTTTTGTCATTTTCTGATCCCAACAATCCCAAGCATGAGGCTGCTGTAAAGTTGCAGAAAGTGTATAAAAGCTTCCGAACCAGGAGAAAGCTTGCAGATTGTGCAGTTATTGTGGAGCAAAGCTGGTGTGTTTCTATTTCTATGTTAAAAGTTTTTATCTTTGCATAACCTGTCAAAAAATGCATCTAACGTAGTTATTTCAAACTGTTTTAGGTGGAAACTCTTAGATTTTGCTGAGCTCAAGAGGAGTTCTGTTTCTTTCTTCGATATTGAGAAACATGAAACTGCTATTTCACGTTGGTCAAGAGCAAGAACAAGAGCTGCAAAAGTTGGAAAAGGTTTATCAAAGAACGACAAAGCTCGGAAACTTGCTTTACAGCACTGGCTTGAAGCGGTAAGGTTGTGTAAAGAATTTATATGGAAATTATCTTTATCATTTTTCACATCCATCCGAATAGCAAATTGATGTGTCGCTTGTGTAAAAACAGATTGATCCACGGCATCGTTACGGGCATAATTTACACTTCTATTATGTTAAATGGCTACAATCAAAGAGCAGAGAACCCTTCTTCTACTGGTAACTTTCTGGCTAGAAATTATTCATTTCAGTAATCACAAATATAAAAAGAAACATTTTTCACATATTGGCGTCGATACTGCAGGTTAGATATAGGAGAAGGGAGGGAAGTAAATATTGTTGAGAAATGTCCTAGATCAAAACTTCAACAACAGTGCATAAAGTATCTTGGTCCGGTAAGCTTTCTGCTCTTTTTTCTCCTTCACTTCGCTATTGATCGACTTAAATGGTTTCACTGATAGATTCTCACTCTTACAGATTGAAAGGAAGGCCTATGAAGTTGTTGCAGAAGAGGGGAAATTTATGTACAAGCAGACAGGAGAGATCCTCCATACCACAGATGATGCCAAGTGGATATTTGTGCTAAGTACATCCAAGGCATTGTATGTTGGCAAGAAGAAGAAAGGCAGATTTCAGCATTCTAGCTTCTTGGCTGGAGGAGTAGCAACTGCTGCTGGTAGATTAATCGTTAAAAATGGTGTCCTTAAGGTATAGCTATAAATACCAATGTTGTTTGAAATTGATTTAGTTGGTGTTATATGTTTATATAGTCTGTTGATATCGATTGATCTTTGCTATATGACAGGCAGTTTGGCCTCACAGTGGTCATTATCGGCCTACAGAGGAGAATTTTAAGGATTTCCTTTCGTTTCTCAGAGAAAACAATGTGGATCTTTCTGATGTGAAGGTATAAGAACAGATCTCAATATCCTGATCATATACTATTGATGGAGAACCCAAAATGTGAAGCTATAATCACTTTCTTTTGGTTGATTTAGACTACTCCGGTAGATGACGAAGAAAAATCACTTTCGAAACAAAGAAGCAGTCAACATATTAGAAACAACTCATCTGAGGAGGACTTCTACAACATTGTTGATGCCTTGGATGCTGCAGCAAACAGTGCCTTGGAGGAAAAGGATGCCTCTGATGCAGTGGAACAACTGAAGTCAGACAGATTCCACAAGTTCGGTAGAAAACTAAGCAATCTTGAAATTCCGAGAAGAGATGAACTATTTGAAGAAGTGGGTGAAGATCAGTCTGTTGACCCGAGTGGAAGCAGTGTGTCTGCGGACGTTTCATCGAATGCTGACTACAGATATGCAGTTGAGGGGATATCTAAGGAACAGGATCACTCAACTCCAAAGCAAAACAGGCTTCATGAAGGGCACGAAGATAATGAAGTAGAAAACGTCCCTAAAGAAGCAATCCTTCAAAGGATTAACTCTAAGAAGGGAACAAATTCATATCAATTGGGGAAGCAATTATCTTGCAAATGGACAACAGGAGCAGGTCCAAGAATTGGCTGTGTAAGGGACTATCCCTCAGAACTTCAATTCCAGGCTTTAGAGAAAGTGAACTTGTCCCCAAGAAGTGCCAGCCAATTGAAAACAGGAAGCAACACCCTACTGACCCGAAAATTTTCCGTTCCCACAAACTTTTCCGGGGAATTAACAGCAACCATTGGCTCACCATTCTTCACAGGAAGAAGTTTGGATTAAGATAAGTCAGTTTGAAGGATATTAATGGAAAGTAGATAGGAATAAGCGTGGAATAGATTCTAATTCACTCACGAATAGATTCTAATTCATTCATTCTTCTTTTTGTGAATACAGTAGATAGTATAGGAATTCTTTGTTATTCTTTTTCCTTTCCCATGTAGCTACAGATCACTTCTATACATTATTCCTTTTCCTTTCCCATGTAGCTAGAGATCACTTCTATACATTAACTTTCTCTATACTTTCCTGTTGTACAATACCAGATGAAATTTATAAGATCCTCTTGGGTTTTGAAGCCCATTTCAAACGAAGAAGTTTTTTTGTTCTTAAAGTTGAGATATTTCAACATGGTTGAATCCAATAGTCAGGTGATTCCTCCAACTAGCCAAACTATTCAGGGAAGTTGGAAGTACCAAGAAGTAAACTTATACTCTGAAACACTAGATGAAGATATGAACACAAGGCACCAGCAGAGCTTCAATGGGTTTCTGTTTCTGGGTCAATTTTCTACTGTAACGAGTAAGTCGAGAATAGTTCATTCACTCTATAAATTGTTATTCAACATGGAAGAAAACAAGAACAAAGGACATTGACACCAGAGGCTAGACATTGCTCTTGGAGTAGCACGAGCTATCTGCTTATCTGCACTCAGAGCGTAAAATATCAGTGGCTCTTGGGAATCTGAAGCTTAAAAATGTATGAAATAGTTCCAAAGTTGACAGGTTCTTACTTAGAAACTACTCACTCCAGAAGGAGACAGCTTCTTCTTCTGAGTCTTTATCAGAGGGAGACATGCAGGTTTTGGGAGAGTATTTTCACTGAAAATTCTCATCATTTAGTTGAAAATCAGTGAGAATCTAAAAACAGAGGATCACATTGAGTTTGAAAGTAGCAAAAACGTACAGATCATATTCAAACTAAAAAAAATTAAAAATTTAGTTTTAGTAAATGGGCTTAGACTCGATCTTTTAAATTTTTTTTAAACTTCTAAGACAGAAAAGGCTATCCAAATTGCTAGCAAGTTAGAAATTGGAAAATCCAACCTCGCATCGATGATTTGATTCTTCCAACTGTCCAGGTCGTACTATCTACGTCATGTTGCTTCCTTACATCGATGTCTTGACCACCTTATCTTCACTTCAATATTTCAATGGCTGCAAAAGTCGTCCTGTATGTTTTTATGCGATGGAGGACTAGAGGTTAACAAGCAGACACTTGTCAATGATATTGCCATAAGATAACGAACAAAAAGCTTGGTTTAAACGAAATTTGAAAGATAATAAATTGATCAGAAATGGACCCTCAACCAATCATAGCCAAGAAGTAACATAAGAGTTACAGGAGAGCTGTCTTCAGACGTCAGTCGCATAACATTTACTATACCTCAACGTAATCCTAACAACACCATGTGCAAGAAACAATAATATTTTTACTCCAGAGAAAAAGGTACAGCAATGGCTAATTGTCATAAGAAATCTTCTAGCTTAGAGCTTCTTCTGGTAAATGAGCTTGTTTTCCTTTACTTTTTTTTGATCTTTTGTTTCAGGCCATATTTAAGGCTTTCTAGCTAAGTATTCATCGGGTTTCAGCTCTGAAAGAAGCAGCAGCCATGGAAGCTATAAGAGCTTCCTCTGTTTTATCCGTAAAAGTCCCAACTTGGATATTCAAAACCCAACATACCAAACCGAAGTTCGTCACTTTCCCGCATGATTCAAGACCGAGTTCAGGTTTCTCGAAGATTCAAGGGAACACATCGAAACTTTTCAAATTCTTCACTGCAATATCACCATCGCCTTTCTCTGTCTCAACGGAGTCTGTAGACCCACCTGAGCCAGAGGTTGAAGACGACACTAAAGCAGAGAAATTTGACTGGTTTTCACATTGGTACCCGGTTATGCCAGTCTGTGATTTGGACAAAAGGGTGCCACATGCAAAGAAAGTGATGGGTCTTGATGTCGTGGTTTGGTGGGATAGGAATGAGAAATCATGGAAAGTCTTCGATGATGCTTGTCCTCATAGGTTGGCTCCGTTGTCCGAAGGAAGAATCGATCAATGGGGGAGATTGCAGTGTGTTTATCACGGTTGGTGCTTCAATGGGTCTGGTGATTGCAAATTCATCCCTCAAGCACCACCGGACGGCCCTCCGGTAAGCAACCGTGAAGATTGTATACTCTATACAAATTATTCAATTACTAAATGTGCTTAGATGGGCATAGAAAATTGATTTTAGATCAGATTTTCAGATACAGGCTAATCGTGTAACTGTAGGTACATACGTTCAAGAAAGCTTGTGCAGCAGTTTATCCAAGCACTGTGCACCATGACATAGTGTGGTTTTGGCCAAGTACTGATCCTGCATACAAGGACATCATTCAGAAAGAAAAACCTCCCTTCCTCCCGGAATTGGATGATCCATCATTTACCAAGTTAATGGGAAACCGAGATATTCCTTATGGGTATGTTGAGATGCTCCTTGTTCATTTGCTTTCTCTGGCATAAGTTTGAGTTTGAGAGTTCAACAAGATAGAGTAGCACTTTGGATAAGGCAGAATTGAACTGATTTTCACTGCACTCTCTAAGTTAGAACTGCTTTTCAGGTATGATGTCTTGATTGAAAACCTTATGGATCCTGCTCATGTTCCTTATGCACATTATGGGTTAATGCAAACACGAAAGCCAAAAGGTAGATAAAAGTTCCTAGATGAACATTAAACTTAATATGCTATTTCACTACCTTGTATGGATTTTCATGTCAACCAAACAAAATTTGTTTGATAGAGAAGCGTGACAGAGAAGGTGGGAGACCAGTGGAAATGAGTGTCAAGAAACTAGGCGTAAATGGATTTATTGCAAAACAAGAATGGGGTGGTAGTAAATTCATTGCACCATGTATATTTTATGCTTATACTGAACCTGAGGCAGATCAAGGAACTGGAGCTGTGTCGTCAGCTGGAACTCAGAAGGTAAGGTCTTGGTAGGTTATGCTGCAAGTTCAAGTTGAAAATTTCTCACACACTATTCTAATTGTTGCTTTGGCTGATAAATTTGTAGCTAATTAGATCAACTACAATCCCAAAAAAGTTGTTTTAGGACTTATTTTTCTGATGATTTAATGTTCTCTAACATTTTCCATTGCAGAAATCATCGGCACAAAGGAGAGCAGCTTTAATTTTCATCTGTGTTCCAGTTAGTCCAGGCAATAGCAGATTGATATGGACGTTTCCAAGAAACTTCGGAATTTGGGTCGACAAAATTGTTCCAAGATGGTTCTTTCATATTGGCCAAAACCTGATTCTGGATTCGGATTTGTATCTTCTTCATGTGGAGGTGATTCTAAAGATAAAGTGCATACTATTGTAGAGAATTATCTCACTGATTTTAGAAAATGAGAACATTACCTGGTGGTTGCCAGGTGAACTAGTAGATAAAATATTCATCTAGTGATATCAGACACAATTTGTTTTTTATTCTTGCAGGAGCGCAAGCTGATGGATATTGGTCTTGCTAATTGGCAAAAGGCCTGTTTCTTGCCAACAAAGTCGGATGCTCTTGTGGTTGGTTTCAGAAGATGGTTTAACAAATATGCCGGTGGTGGAGTCGATTGGAGAGGCAAGTACAGTGGGGCTCTTCCACCAACACCTCCGAGAGAACAACTGATGGATAGGTAGTAAATGCTGGAACTGTAGTTGAAACGTCAGGATTCAGTTTTGTGCACTTCCATAATTGAATTGGAATTTGCAGGTACTGGTCCCATGTTCTAAACTGCAGCAGTTGCAGCACTGCTCATAAAGGTCTCAATGCCTTGGAGGTCACCCTGCAGGTATTATCTGTAGTTTTAATAGGAGTGGTGGCTGCAACCAAGCAGAGCATGACCTCCACCGTCGCAAGGAATACTGCAGTTGCAATGGCAATCATTTGCTTTGCAGCCTCGAGATGGCTTGCACACTTCATCTACAGAAACTTCCATTACCATGACTACAATCATGCTTTTCGCTGAGATTGATGCTTAAAGTTTCACAGTGAATGTAAATATGTTCGTACCCTTTTATGTAACTAACATACAGAACTCATTGAGACATAGATTTTCTTACAGAAAGCATTGAATTCCTGAAGTCTTGAATGAAACATTTTATGGTTTGGAAAATTAGCTTGCGAGATCAGTAATAAGGCAAGAGTTACAAAGAAATCATTCACTTATCTTCGCTAGAGCACAAGAAGATAGATTAACAATGACAGTGAAACTATTTTTAGATAGCAAGATCGCCATCTTAAGCAAGTGATTAATAGAATCAGATAACTTTTACAGGAGAAAGGTACAGGACAATTACATACAATCACATGTCTGGTTAGTTTCCTAGTTGGATTTATCCATTGTAGGGTTGGTTCAATCTGTTTCCAACCCGTTAAGCACCTGACGTCAGTGCATGCGAGCTGCTATAAATACATTGAAGTAGCTATTAGCCAACCTTATCCTCCACAACCACTGTCGAAATGAGAGCTCTTCAAGCTTCCCTTTTTATTTCTGTGAACCACCCAGCAAAAAGGTCTAAACTTGGTGGAAAACGGAATGGGCAACTTCAGTTTTATTCAGTACCCAGTTCATATGTGTAATCGAATCACAGAAACTTCTCAAGATCCAATCTTTATTCTACCTTCTCATCAACCCCATTTTCAGAAGAACTTGTTGGCTCGACACATCCAGTTCTTGAAACTGATAGCCAGGAAGATAAGTTTGATTGGCTTGATCATTGGTATCCGTTAATACCAGTTTGTGATTTGGACAAGAGAGTGCCTCATGCCAAAAGGGCAATTGGTCTTGACATTGTGGTATGGTGGGATAGGAATGAGAGTACATGGAGAGTGTTTGATGATGTTTATCCTCTGAGGGAAGAATTGATCAATGGGGGAGACTGCAATGTGTGTACCACGGTTGGTATTTTGGTGGCTCGGGTGATTGCAAGTTTATTCCTCAGGCACCCTTAGATGGCCCTCCGGTTTGAATCTTGATCTTGATTTGACAAGTACTCTTTTCTTTAGCAATTTTGACAATTTTGGCGACTGTTATCTGCAACAAAATTTCCCTTCTGTTTGATCCATTGGGGTCTTTTGTTCCTAGTGTCTTAGTTGTGTCCTTGTATCTTCATGGAGAAATATGAAAACTTTTCTAGGTCTGTTGAAACAACACAAGTAGAAATTACTTTCATGCATACATATGTAACCTTCCCATGGCATTTCCAGGTTCACACCTTCAAGAAAGCATGTGCAAAAGCTTATCCAAGTACTGTGCAGCATCAAGTTCTATGGTTTTGGTCAAAAACTGGCACTCAATATAAAGATAATTTTCCAACTAAAATGCCTCCATACATTCCAGAGTTGGATGATCCATCATATACCAACTCTATGGCATGTCGAGAACTGCCTTTCGGGTATGCAGGAGACTTTAAGCCTCTGTTATTTCTCGCCAGATCTTGTGTTGTTTATAAACTGAAACAAGGATTGACAATTTATATAAATACAATTTAATATGCAGTAGAAGTGTTTTTAGGCATATGTAACTTGCAAACTGTGCTGGGGAGTATCAATTTAAGCCGTAAAAGGTCGTTTCTTGCTGTGATATTACCTCAGCTGTTGTGTGAAGTTTGATCACTACCACACTGAAGTGGTTCTATTTAGAGTTTTCCTCATGATTTTTACTCTAATAATAAACTACAATGTTATTTCAGGTATGAAATGTTGATTGAAAACTTAATGGACCCAGCTCATGTCCCTTACACACATCACAAACTGGTGGCTAATCCAGCATCAAAGAACAGATAAGAACTTCACTGATTCCATGATCTGATAGTATTTTGACACTGATTGATATACAAATTATTTGTTCTTTCACAGTTAAGAACGACAGAGAAGGTGGTTCACCGATCGACATAAAAGTACATGTATTGGACATGTACGGTTTCAGCACCAGCAGAGAAGGAAACTTAAATAGTGAATTTATTGCACCCTGTGTATAAGTCTTCCTCATGGAAATTGTTACGACACTACATTTTAAATGATGTTAGCTTGATTGCAATTTAATATCTTCCTATCAGGATTTTCCCTGCAGCTCTGGGATATCTATAATCTTTGTTTCTTCTGTTTCGGTTTGTAAATGCAGGGCCAATCAACTCCAGTATCACAGAGAAGAGCTCTTGTTGTTTTTCTGTGCATATCAGTTGGCCCGGGTAAAAGTAGATTGATATACTCATTTCCAAGAAATTTTGGTGTCTGGATTGACAGAATTATTCCCAAATGGGTGTTTCATCTGAAACAAAATCTGGTTCTAGATTCAGATTTGTATCTTCTCCACCTAGAGGTAATGCAGCCACTGTGAAAGGTAATATGATCAACTGAATTGAAATCTGGAACAAAATTTTGACATCTGATGAGAAAATGATATGAACCAGAAGATACTAGACCCTTTCAGAACTGGCTTTTTCATTCATCTTTCAGTGAATTCGACTTCAGACTGAATGCAAATATTTATCGTCTTTCCTTTTCAGGAGCGCAAGATAATGGATGTCGGTCCTTCCAACTGGCAAAAGGCCTGTTTCTTGCCGACGAAATCAGATGCACAGGTGCTTACCTTCAGGAGATGGTTGAACAAGTACTCTGCTGGTCAAATTAACTGGGAGGGAAAGTTTAGTGAACCATTCCCACCAATCCCTCCAAAGCAACAGCTTATGGATAGGTAATTTGGTTTGAACAAGTTTCAGTCTTTTCATTCATTTCAAGTTCTTGGATATTTTAACAGAAAATATATAAATGTTGTGATCTCACTCAAAATGCAATGCAAGTTTCATAGTTCTTAAGTATCATCACTGTTCCACTTGAACTTGCATCCTATTGTAACTTCTTTACTCATAAATTTCCTTCAAATTTGCTCTTCAGATTCTTTTCCTCTTCTTTTCTTGGCTACTGAAGACAATCGATGTATCTGAATATGATACTGATGAAGTTGGTTGACATCTTCCTTCAGGTATGGTCCCATGTTGGTGAATTGTAGCAGTTGCAGTAGGGCATACAAGGCTCTCAGTGCCCTTGAGACTGTGATGTCTCTTATCTCTGTCGGTTTAATTGGCACAGTTGCGGCAACAAAGCAGAGTCTGAGTTCAGCACCGACAAGAACTGCACTTATCTTGATGGCTGTTCTATGCTTCACAGCTTCAAGATGGTTGGCACACTTCATGTACAAAAGTTTTCATTTTCACGACTATAACCATGGCCTTGTGTAACTGTTGAGCATGTACATACACCACATACAAGAACTTTCTGCATCAAGTTCTTGCTAGAAAATATAGAGGAACTCAGATAGGATGGAAAGAAGAGAACTTTTTTTAAAAAAAAATGTGAACTTCTAAATGTCCAAATTGGAACTTCTTTCATTTGTAACTCAACTCCTTTATTCAACTACATGCCCTGTTTTGATTGAATAGCTCTGTACATTAGCTTGCAATTGGAGTTGGCTGTCCTACCAGTGTAGTTTTTTCTTAATGTTTTGAGGTTCTATCATAATGGTTTCCTATGGAAACATAGAACATTGTCGCTTGGACCATAAAGATTTGGTTTTTAGTTTTATGTCAAAAGGGGATATTAGTCTAATAGCAAAAAAGACAAACAATGTGGATATTGTTATTATTATAGTGCAGAGGACACAAAATGAGAAACCGGTTACCTACTCTTAACAGTCAAAGAGAACCCTTTCATTTCGAATTCTTGAATTCGGAATAAATCAAATCTCCCCAAGTGGGATTCGAATCTACTAGAAGTCAGTTAACAGTCGACCGCTCTACCATTGACCTACTGAGGAACAACTGGAGATTTGATCTCATAAAGTTCAATTCTCGTTCTCAACTCATGACCAATATGAGCTCGATGGATACGAGGAAGGGAATAAATGAAAAACAAAAAAGAAAAGATAATAATTGTTAGAAAATCAAATATGATATCTTTTTTGCTACTTATTTCTTTTTTTTCTTCATCTCTTACATCTTTTCACCAATTAATTTCAGATAAAAATAACAAGAAAAGAGAGTATCAATCTAAAATGAGATAGTAATTGTATCTTTTATAATTTGGATAGTCCATCAATTATAAGTGAAGAAAATCATAACAATGATTTAGGAGAAATTATTTCCTAATCATAAAATAGGAAACAAGAGAAAATAATGGATATTTACTTTAGGAAATTACTGTAACTAGGGGATATTGGTGTAAATAGGAAATATTTTAGTTACCTAAATTAAGCTAGGACTTGTGCATATATTCAAAGGGGCTTGTGCTGCAAAATAAGAAAAAAGATTACTTCTTTCTTCATGGTATCAGAGCCTAGGATGCTGTAACTCCTTTTTTTTTTTTCCTGACACTTTCTTGGCCTTCATTGCCCATAGTGCCTTATGGAAAATAGATGGTTGAATCTATTACCAGCAAAAACCCCAACATGGAGGTCTCTTCCTCCTTTGAAATCTCCCATATTGGTAATCCCAAAGTGTACACCCCTACCCATATTGGTGAATTACAAACCTTGTTTCCATCTTACCAACTCAATGTTAAAAACTACCTCCACTGTTCACAAATGGTTAAGACTTTCCTTAAGGGCAAGGGAAAGCTTTCTCACCTATTAAGACCTGCTCCTACTGTTTCGGATCCCAAGTTTGAGGCTTGCGATGTTTCGGATTCCTTAATCATGTCATGGCTTTGGAACTCTATGGAACCAGACATTAGAGGTGCTTACGCGTTCCTCTCATCTGCTAAGGAGATATGGGATGCTGTTATTTAATCTTATTCTAAAGTAAATGATGCCTCTTTAATTTATGAGATTAAGATTAGAATCTCATCTATCAAGCAAGGAATGCACTCTGTCACTAAATATTACAATCTAATGAAGAGTCTTTGGCTAGAGTTGGATCATTATCAGAATTTTAAAATGTAGTGCAGTGATGACACTGTCAAATTACAAAAGTTTGTAGAAAGGGAAAGAAATTTTAAATTCTTAGCAGGTCTTAATATTGAATTTAACCAACTTTTGGTTCAAATACTTAGTAAAGACCCTTTACCGTCTTTGAATGAGGCCTTTTCACTCATCCGGGTAGAAGAGAGGCGGAGAATTGTGATGTTGAAATCCAAATCTACTGACTGCTCAGCATGCATGTCTATGAAAACCAACAAAGAAGCCCTTAACCACCACCAACAGAATCCTCAAAATAAGGAAGTTGTCTGGTGCAGTTTTTGTAAGAAGCCTCATCACACTAGAGAGACCTGTTGGAAGTTACATGGGAAGCTACAGAAAGCAAGGAAAGAAGGGGCAAACAAGGATGGACAGGCCAAAGGACACTTTACTGAACCTATAAACTCTGGAGATTCTGATCAAGCTAGATCATAACCAAAAGGACTTAACAAAGAAGAGATTGAGCACGTAAAGAGCATTCGGAATTCCCTGGAACGTCCTGGTGCATCATATTCATTAGCCCAATCAGGTGGTTTTTCTAATTCCCATGCTCTTAGTGCCTCATTAGTGTCTCCTAAGGATTCTTGGGTCATAGATTTAGGTGCTACAGACCATATGACTACCTTTCATCATTCTTTTATTTCTTATAACCCCTATCCTAGTAACAGAAAAGTTAAAGTTGCAAAGGGCTCTCTTACTACTGTTGCAG
>JANZXP010000005.1:40346951-40357958 GCA_027576715.1 Erythroxylum flavicans
TACATCCTCTAGGGTTCTTGGGGTGGGGTCTTAGAGGCTTAGGATTAGTCCGGCTAAGCTGGGATACCTAATGTAATCAAAAAAAAAAAAACTAATCATGGTGTCTTCCAATTGTCACATTCCTTTCACAATTTGTGATTTTCAAATCTTTCTATTACATTAACACACTTACTACAAAGAGTAGGCCAAGACCAATAACTTGTTTTCAATTCAAGGTCCACAACTTTTCTTTGGAGTTAGACTTGGAAGTTCTCAAATCAAACGAGCAGAAGAAGACAAACCAGCAAATTCTTCCCTAGAAAGATGTCCTAACTAGTGTAGGAGATTTTTCTTTGGCTGGCTTGCGCTTAAGCTGTAACTTCTCATAGACACTCGAGTATTAAAACTACTGGTAAATAGTTAAAATTTAATAATTAGAATTCATTTTTATTCGCTAAAAGTGAAAATGTGTATCAACAGTCAACAGCTATAAGAATGGACCCTTGTAATACACACTGACCTTAACAGTTAGCCAAACCCCTAGTCCCAACTGACAAGGCCACCTCACCTGACGGACACGCAGCAGGAAACTCCTAGGTGGGTCCCTTAGTTTGGACATCATGAGCGTGTTCCAAGGAAACGGCGTCGCTTCTGTCCCTATAAAGAAGCTTTAGAACGGCACCTAAAAGTAAAGAATAACGTTGGTGTCAGGTGTTCGTGAGATAGCCGTTTTCAACCTCTCTCTTACTCAAAGAAACAGCTTCGCATTGATGCTAATCCCCACTACCTTTCCTTTTTCAATTTTTGTGTGTGGTTCTCTTCGTCTTTATATATGCATTAGTGTACATATCCTTTTCACTGTACTTTTAAGAGAGGGAAGCAAACAACCTAGAAGTCTGGATCATCATTAGAGACAGAGAGGAAAAGGCTTCCTTGAAGTTCATTTTCAAGATTGAATTTTTACTGCTCTTTAATGCTTAAAAAGGGGTGAACGAGAAAGAGACAGAGAGACAAAGGGGTCTTCTTGGATTTGAATGATGGGATCGTCTTCAGGGCAAGGAAGTGGGTATGATCTCTCGTTCAAGATCTTGTTGATCGGTGATTCTGGTGTTGGTAAAAGCAGTCTTCTTGTTAGCTTCATTTCTAGCTCTGTAGAGGATCTTCCTCCAACTATTGGTACTTGGCAACTCTAACCCATTTCATTAAATGCCACATTTTTCTTTAATGTTGATGTTATGGATTCATGGCCAGCAAATGCTCTTGGATCTTTTTTAAATTGAATTGAACTCAGTGATTGATAAACATGGCATCAAGTAAGAGAATTTTGTAAGATTGGCTAAGGCTGGCTGATCGCTGATCTTTAATTAGTGAGACAACAGATGATGTCAACTATTGAACATTTTGTTGGTTATTTACGATACTTCTGCAATTCCTAACTTTCTCAAAAAAAGTACAGGGGACGAGTGATCTGATCTGTGCTTGTAAATTGAATTAGTAATGCCTCTGACTTAATGCGTTCTTTATATGCACGCATTGAGATTTTTTTGTTCGGTTGTGTGGAAAGGTGTGGACTTTAAGATCAAGCAGCTAACGGTAAGCGGAAAGCGATTGAAGCTGACAATTTGGGATACAGGTATGCTTTTCGCTGTGGTCTTATTCTGTTTATGTTTCCAATTTACTATGTAGACTTTGTGTTACCTTCATTTTGGACAAAGACCTGAGAAAAAGGAGACTATACCGTTAACAAACTGTCGATTTGTTAAGATAGGGAGTTGCAAGAACAATGCAACAGTAAAATACGCAATGAAATTAGAAAGGCTTGAGAAAAACCATTCTTTGCATAACTGAAAAGATGATCCCGGTACTCACACACTTAAACCATGTTAGTTGGTGTGTGAACAGTGAAATAAATTGTTACTTTATGCAACGGTTAATGAAACCATGCACTTCAAGGCTGTGATTCTTCTTTAACCAGCAGGCTTTATCAACCATCGTTGTGCCTACTTTTTCCTTAGCAGGAGAAAAATGAACCGAAGGACATTAAGTGAGAGGTTTAACTTGAACTGATCTTGGGTATGCTTCTTGCAGCTGGACAGGAGAGATTCAGAACATTAACCAGCAATTACTATAGGAATGCTCAAGGGATTGTTCTGGGTATGTATAATTTGTATATATGGCTTATTGACAACCCGCTACTGATAGGCGACTTGGAACAACAACGAGCAAAATTATTTTTCCTTGTTTTTCTTCATTTGATCATGAAATGCAGGGCACTTTTCAAAGGGGCTAGAAAAGAATTGACTGATTTTTTTTTCAGTTGCAAATGTACTGCCAAGAACAACTTGAATTGAACGGAACCCCCTGTCAATCTCTAGAAGATTATTCTTAAGAATCATAATGTGTGCACTCCGATTTCTTTGCTTGTCTACATTATATCTTAGTCTTTTCTGTTACAACAGTTTATGATGTGACAAGGAGAGAAACCTTTACAAACTTGTCAGACGTCTGGGCTAAAGAAGTTGAACTCTACTGCACGAATCATGATTGTGTGAAAATGCTTGTTGGTAATAAAGTTGATAGAGTAAGTTACCCTTCTTCTTTGTTGACAAGTATAAGATAAGTAATTGAAAATAACTTATTATGTATTTAAGTTTGAAATTCTTTCCCACATTGTCACAATGCAGTCAAACCTGCACCTTACACGCTCCAGTACATAAAATCTTTACTTAACAATTGCAGAGAACTTTATAAGCCTGTTTTCTTGTTTAATCTTTCCTTATCATGATATTGTTGTAATTTCTGAAAAATATTAGGAATCTGAAAGAGCTGTAAGTAGAGAAGAAGGCATCTCTCTGGCAAAAGAGCTTGGATCTTTGTTTCTCGAAAGTAGTGCCAAAACTAGAGAAAATGTAGAGAAATGCTTTGAAGATCTGGCGCTGAAGGTACTCTCCTTTGAATATCATAGACACTCTGGGATCATATTATGCCTATGAGTTCTAAACTACATAGTTACCATGACAACATCGTCCTATGATTACTCGTAGTTTTAAAATTGTACTTTGGTTCATTTTTCCTGTATCATTGTGAGTTGCACACTAGTCTAGTAATCCATCATGTTGTTTTGTCTGAATTTGGGGACTTGTCTGCAGAATTACTTTGAAAAACAAAACTCTGTTTTGCTGTCAAAAGATAGTTCTCAGCATATGTAGACTGAAATGCACTCCAATTCTAACGTCATCTTGTATTTTAGATCATGGACATCCCAAGTCTTTTGGAAGAAGGATCTACTGCAGTGAAGAGAAACATTTTAAAGAACAAACCTGAACGGCAAGCGCCTCCGGACAATGGTTGTTGCTAATCAAAGTAAGGTGGCATTTATGTCCAAGCATCACCTGCGTATAGCAATAAAGGCCACATTGAACGTTGCTGATGGCATGTGAACAATGGGTCTATCCTCTTCTGAGTTTCCTCAGTTATTTGCACCATCATTCTGGGAATGCATGCACTCGAGTAACATGTATTAACGCTTGTGTAAATCTGTTTGCCTTTTGTTTTTGAGGCCAAATATTGACTCATGTTGCAAGAACAGTGTTTACTGCATTCAATTGATTTGATCTGTGTGAGCTTTCTATTTCCATATTTCCTGTGCATGCAAGATGTGGTATACCCAAAAAGGCCCAGAAAACTGTCAAAGTTTCCAATACTTATTGAGAAAGTATAACGCACGGAGATCAGTTGAAATAAGAGGGCAGGAAGTCCTTGAAATTTACCTTAAAACTAGATATAGCTACAGGAGTTGCAGGAATACGGAGTTCAACGCAAGTAGGAGGAATCAGAGCTTGGAAAGATGGAAACGTCATAGTGTGTACACCTCTTTCCCGCCCCTGAACTAATCAAATTTGTTAACATGAAGAGCATAAAGAAACTTGAAGTACATCTCATTAAGAAATGGTGACGTGAAGCACAAAGAGAACATTAACTGAAAATAAAAAAGTATACGCAGCCATAGTCGTAAATGGTTTTATGATCCCCCAGCACAAGCATTATGAAGAGAAACCACTTTATCCTCATTCTTGACCTCTAAAGTTTGCTTCTCTTTCTAACAGCAGCTACCATGAAAATGCGGTACACTATCAATTGATTAGCCTAACAAATAAACATATTGAGAGTACCTAGTAGGGGATCGTCTTAGTTGAAGTTGTTCTGAAGATTCTGGTTGAGTAATTTCTAGATCAGTTAGATGAGGTTGTTTATCTGTAGAAGAGTCTTCTATTGACGGTACAGAGTTATCAACATCCTGAACTTTCCATCTAGAGTCTCGATTGTGACTTTCTCTTAATTATTGCAAACTTTAGGATATGGTTATGGATAAGAATGAATAGCAATGGATTTTGGATTTTTTGATCTCTTCAAATCTTCAACGGTCTGATTATCAAACAACATCACAACCCTTCTTCTCACAATTTTCCAGCCATTTGGATGCCATAATTAGTAGTCAAACTCATCTTTTGGTGAGCTAAGGTAGATACATTGTCTAATTTTTTAGTTGAGTTTAGTTTGCTCATCCTTAAGAATGTGGATGAATACTAGACAACTGAACACCTTCAAATGGTTGAACAGGACCTTCTTACTTTTTTTTTTTTTGAGAGAACAGGACCTTCTTACTTGACCAAACGACCAAACTTCCTTTTGGATATCTCCATACAAAGGTCCAAATGGTGAAAGATTGATAGTGTCAATGGCAGTCTTTGCAGCTTCTTCCCAACTCTTTCTATAATAATTCGGTTCATATTTTCAGCTACACCATTTAATTGTGGTATCTTTGGTGGTTTCTTTTCAAGCCTGGTCTCATTTGTCTTACAATATGCTTCAAAACCACAATACTCTCTACCATTATAAGCTCAGATACATTTCAACTTTCTACTCTTGAAACTCCTTAAATGCCTTGATCAGTTGGTCTTTTTATTTCAACAAAGATACCCAAACTTTTCTTGAATGGTCATTAACAAAGGTGACGAAGTATAATGCACCTCCAAGTGATCTATTAATCATTGAACAAGCATCCATATGCACCTTCAAGCACATGTTTCTTCTAATTTGTTGAGAAAATTTTTGAAATGAAACTCTTATGTTGTTTGCTAGCTAAACAGTCAATGCATAGGTCAAGTGTTTTACCTTTTATGTTGGGAAGAAGTTGCTTTTGGGTCAGAGTTTACATTCCTTGCAACTCATTGTTGATCTACATCTCGACCTTTGTTAGTTAGTTCATGAGTACCTAGGAATTATTTAAGTGCCCAATCATGCTTTAGCTATCCTTATACTCCAACTTCACTAATTGTTGCACCAAGGGAGCTGTATTACGAGGAGTTTCATTTTGAATCATGGACTCGAGCTATGTTCATAGCTTATAGGCATTACTGTAGGTTGAGACATGCTCGAATAACTCTGATCAATGTACTTGTGAATCATGGCAATGGCCTTCCGATTCAAAAGATCCCAATCTTTGTCACTCTTCCTTTTTGGTTTGTAATTGGCTCATGTCAGTCTTCGCAATAGAGGTAGTCCTTCATCATCGGCTTCCAGTGGGAGTAATTTTCTATTGTGAGCTTGAACAAGTCACCATCATGAGTGAAGATACACTTCATCTTGAATCACACAAAGAAGGCAATAATCCTTTAACCTAACAAGAAGACATCTAAAATTCATTCTATAAAATGGCATTTAATATGTAATTAAGCATATATTGCATCAAATACTTAATGAAAAGCAAAATAATATCATTGATAGTAAGTATTATGAACATTCATATAGAGGAAATGAAATGAAACAATTTTTAAATTCTACACAATCCTAATAACCTAACATAAATGGAAAGCACATCTCTAAGAATCAGCTTGGTCAAAGGATTTGTATTCATTTCACTTGTAGGAATATACTTAATATTCAATTAACCTTGAGCTATTGTGTTCATGATATAATTATACTTAGTATATATGTGTTTCGTTTTGCAACAATCCTTGGGTACCTAGTACATGCGATTGTTGCTTCACTATTATAGTGTATCATATCAGATTGTAGTATACGATCTTTTTCAAATAACTAAGTATTCTTTTTACTGCTTTTCAAAGAACTTGTTAAAAATTCATTTTAAATCTACTATAATGAAACATATACATATAAAATATATAAAACTACCAATTATCCTATAATAAGGAACCTTCTTCAACTTTTCCTCTTATTATGGTGTTTGATGATACTGCCTATTGCTTAGACACTCACCTTTAGCAATGGGAATAAAAACGATTTTTGATCTTATATATAAAATCGATTGAGTATATGCTTGATATATGTAGTTTATGAAAGCAATAATAATCTTCTTGAATGATCCTTAGTGATCTTAACTCTAATGCCATAAGTAACCTCACTTATATCCTTCATCTTAAATGTGGTTGATATCCATTTTTCTTATTTATTTAACAGCCTGATCATGGTTATCGACTATTAAAATATCTTCCATATATGATGACAACATTACAAATATATCTTTCGATCTTTTAACATATACATAATGGCCTTTGCAAATCATTCTAAAATAAGATGATATGATTACAACATGAAACTTAATATACCACTATCTTGAAGACAACTTTAGGTCAGATTAACTTGAGCAATATGCACACTTTAGGCCTTTAGCCTACAAAATATATTAGTTATTTTATATAAATTTCTTCATCCAATTCTCTATTTAAGAATATAATCTTTACATTTATTTGATGTAATTCAAGATCTACTACCACCACTAAAACTAGAATTTGAAGAACTAGTGTAAACCTGCCAATAGGTAAGAATTTCTCCTTATAAAATCCCTTTCTATTGTGTGTATCATTGTACCATTAGACGTGTTTTTTTAATCTTTTGATATTGTCATCAGACATTCGTTTAATTTTGAGAAGCCATTTGTTCCCTTTGGCTTTATGATCTTACCAAAATCAATTCTTCTTCCATTACTTTAACTCGTTTTCCTTTAACAAGATTTGACAAATTTTTTTTATATTGCTTTAACTTCTTCATATTTAATAACGTGGAGAGAATCGTAAAGGCTTCCCTTTTAATATCAAAATGTCGTATAAAAATTAATCTATGAATAATCGTAACGTAATTGAAGATCTTGAGGATCATATCTCTCTACCTTCATATTTCTGCCACTCGAATCAAATAATGGTAGGTAACTCTCACAACATTACAATTGCCATCAACCAAAACTAACTCATCTCCTAAATTGCTCTTACTTATAGGCATCTCATTCTATTGATCTCAACTTACCAGATCAACCTGATCTTATATACCATATGGTGATAAGGCTTCTCCTAAAACTTCTTATTTTAGTAAATCATTCTTTAACAATGTGACATCTTGTGACTCGAATTTAGTTACACTTTTATTATCTTATTCATCTATGAACACATACCCTTCAGAATGTTTAGAATATAATATAAAAATATTCTCTTTCCTTTTGGCGCTTAATTTTGTATACTTATTTAAAGGATCGTGAACATAGGTAGCATATACTCAAGATTTTACACATGATAAATCAAGTTTTTTATATATCCATACTCATACAGTGTTTTAGCAACTGATTTGGTAGGAACCCGATTAAGGACATATATGGTTGTCACTAATACATTACCCAATAAGTGATAGGCAAATTTGTCTATGTAATCATAAAACTAACCATTTCAAGAAAGTTATCATATATATTTTTCTCCTTTTTGTAACACAAATTTATTAAAGGGTGAAATAATCAACTATCTACCTATTACTTTTCACCACAAGCGCTCTTATCCCTGATTAGTTCTTAATTCCTTTAACTTCTTATCTAATTGAATTTCAATTAAAATCATATACTTTTAAAAATAACGTAACACTCCAAATTTAAGATTAATTAAATAGATAAAACCATACTGAGTATAGATATCGATAAAGGTAATGGATACTCTTATATTCATTTAGGTGACAAATATCTTAGTGAATTAATTAAAATGGCTCAACAATCTTTTTCCGTTATCGAATGATTTTTTGTCATTTTTATTGCTAAACAATCTTACAAATAAACGATCCTACTTTATTTAGGTTTTCTAGAATACCTTTTTTTAAACTAATCCATATATTCAATTTTGTCTATTATGAATAAATCTAGTACGCTATAAATTAGCATCGATATCATAAATAGTAGATGATGTACTTATAGAAAAACTAATTTTTCTTTTTTGATAAATAATATCTAACATCATAAAGTCATCCAACATAAAACTATAACCATAATAATTGGTTCTAAGGAAAAAAAAATTCCATCCACCACTATGGAAATTTAATATTGAATCCAATGCTAAATAAAAACATGATAGAAATAATATTGTTTTTCAAATATTAGGAGTAAAATGCATACCATGTAGGATAATGGTCTAACCACCATGTGTGACTAACTTGTAGGTGTTTATCCCTTAGACCTTAACTCTAAAGTTGTATATATATTCACCTTATCCTGTAGGGAATTCATTAAAATTTTATGAAAGCTTCAATTTCTTTGGCTGCATAGTTTAGAATTAACATCTAGAGACATATTATGATCACCCAATGACTAGGAATATCTAAGTGATTCAACTTAACTTATCCATATATAGTTATAATCCAATGCTCCAATTGGACATAACATATGAAATTAATGTCTACTCTATTTTAATCTAATCATATTTACTCATTCTAATTAGGAATCGATTTAGAATTGATATTTAAAAATAATCTTTTCAAATCTCAATTAATTTTAGCTAGAGAAAGCTTAAATTATTACTAATGAAGAATAGTATAACATTCTACTTATTGACTTTGGTAATTGAAGTCTAAAAATCAATTGTATAACCATCATAATAAGATTATCCGTAGAAATGCAAGTAATATTCCATTCTAGGTTTTCATAATCAGGCTATTTTAGTAAATTTATTCTCTAATAAGCACAAATATTAGTTTTTGTATCTTCATAGTTTAATTTATAAGAAGATTTACTTTTTTCATAAGAAAGAAATACAACATGTGCTAGTTTTATTATTCAATCAATATTCTATCTTGATGAAGCTATAACTAATAAAAACTTAGGAATATTAAATGAAATATGAATCTCATAAATTATGATCTCATTATAACTTTAATTAAAAAGTAAACTTTATATTTAGTATTAAGCATTAAATATAATCTAACAAAAATACATAAAGATAAATGATGCCTTTATTGAATAAATTAATTATGTCATACATTGATTAGAATTAATCGATTAACTGCAAGGAAGCTACCAATTACGTACTTACACTAAAGCCATTTAGTTAGCATCTAGTATCATATCCATCTTTATGTCAATCATCTATCTTTTGATATAATGACTTAGTGAGAGGATTTACAATATTCTCTTCAGTGGGCCCTTACTCTAATATGACATCTTTTTGCTTCATTATCTCCCTAATTAAGTGAAACTTTCTGAGTACATGTTTGAACTATTGATAATAATTTAGTTCCTTTATACGTGTAATAGCGCCATTGTTATCATAGTATAATCTATTAGCTCAACAATGCTATAAACTTTTCCAAGTTTAGTGATGAACTTGTTTATCTAAATAACTTTTTTTACTTCTTTAGAAATTAAAATGTAGTTGAACTTGATTATAGAATCAACAATGGTCGGTTATTTAGAATTCATCCAATTCACCATACCACCATTTAGAATAAAGATGTTCCTTAATTGTGAGAACTCTTAATTCTACTCCTTTATAGATAAAGAAAATATCTTTAGTTCTTCTGAAGTACATTTAGATGTTTTTTTCACAACCATCTAATGACCGTTATAAAGATTAGTTTGAAATCTGCTTATTATGTTAAAAGTCTAAGAAACATTTGGTCTTATACATAGCATCATATACATGATCGAGCTAATAGTCAAAGCATATAGAAAATAATCTATTTTATCTCACTCTTCTTATATCTTTGGACATATACTCTTATAAAAAAAGTCCCATGCGATATGAGTAACGATTCCCTCTTAGAAATCTCCAAGCTAAACCTCTTTATACACTTTATTTATGTACATGTATTAGGATAAACTAAGCAATTTGTTCGATATTTCTCTGTAGATAATTATTTATAGAATATAGGTTGCTTCTCCTATATCGTTCATGGAGAAGTTCTTAGATAATCAAATCTTTATAAATTAGAACATTAGTATGATGTTTTTAATTAGCAATATGTCATTCATATATAACACTAGGAAGATGAATGCACTTTCATTAACCTTCTTACAGACACAAGGTTCGTCCATAGTTTAAACAAAATTAAACTATTTAATTGTCTTATTAAAATAGATGTTCTAACTCTATGATGCTTACTTATGTCCATAAATGGACTTTTGCAACTCGCATATTTGATTAGGAACCTTTCGGATTAATAACCTATATATTGTGTCATATGCATATGCTTAAGCTGTTGGCCCCCTGAAATTTTTTTCGTTAAATTAAGCATAATAGTTTACGGAATAAATGCATAAGAATGAACTGAGGGCATTTTTTGTATGTAACTTAAGTACTAAAAGAGCCTAAGCTTATAAGGAAGGGTAAAGTGGACTTTTGGGATTCATTAAGGGTACATTGGGAAAAAGAATTGTGGTCTTGTTATCTTAGAAGAGTGACAAGCGTGAATTGCAGAGGAAAGAAGACAAAAACGTGAAGAAGAGAGGTTTTGAAGAAGAGTGAAAAGAATAGAGCCTTAAACTAGGTCAGGATTTCTCTTAGTCTTAAAGAGAGCATCTGAGTTTATTCAAGAAAGGAAAAAGAAAGAGGAAGGAAAGAGCTTCCTTTAGAGTCAAGAATCTCATTAATTGGTGAGGATTCACTGTAAGTTGTTTTCATCTCTGGGAGTTTTGAAAGGTTTTGGTTCAAGAGCTTAAGAAATATATAGGTTAAATATCCTAGAATTCATCTTAGTGAATGT
>JANZXP010000005.1:40380748-40393212 GCA_027576715.1 Erythroxylum flavicans
AATCCGATCTCCACCGTTCAGAATGAAGTCCACATATGGACAAACAACATATCCAAAAATCAGGACGATCGGACACCGGGAAGACCGTCAAATGTTGGACGGAAGAATCTGGGCGAGTTGGGACTAAAGGCTGGAAACTCTCTTGTTTTTTTTTTTATAAAATGTGGAACTCTCTCTCTCTCTTCTGAAGCATTATATTTCTGAAGTGGCCAAATAAGTGGCCTTATGTTTTTACAGCTGGTACCACATGGGAGGGACCCAACACTTAATTTATTCCATAAGATTCATTTCAAAATGAGAAACTATCATAGCATAAAGAAAATCTATCAACCGTTATATTTTCAATCCCCTTCTTATATTTTATTTTGAAATCAAGTCCCAACAATTTTGATAACCAAGTATGTTGTAAAAGTGTAACAATCTTTTGTTCCAACAAATATTTCAAACATTTGTGGTATGTTTACACTACAATTTTCTTTCCCTTCAAATAATGTGACCATCAAAACTAATAACTCTTTTATAAGTAGACAAATTGTGGTACCTATCTGAAAGAGCCTCATTTACATATGGTAGAAGATGCCCATCATACACTAAAACTGCCCCTAAACTAGATCCAGATTCATCTGTTTCAATCACAAATGTTTTATTGAAGTTTGGTAATGATGAGATAAGGGTTGTAACTTCCTTGAGTGTTACAAAAGCATATTGAGCTTCTTCTTGTCACTTAAAGGCATTTTTCTTCAACAACATTGTTAATGGTCTACTTACTTGACCATAATCCATGTAAAACCTATAATAATAACATGTCAAACTTAGAAATCTCCTGAGTTGCTTCAACATCTTTTGAACTTGCCATTTCTAAACTGCTTCAACCTTCTTAGGATCTATTGAAACTCCCTCAATTGATATAAAATGTGCAAGATACTATACTCTCTCAGCCTCAAAGCAACACCATTCTTAACAAATAACTTCTGTTTTAAGTGTAACACATTTTAAAGATGCTTTAAATGTTTTTAAGTGTAACACATTTTGAAGATGCTTTAAATGAAGTTGTAAACGGGAACTTTATACTAATATGCCATTGAAACATACCAACAACTTACTTAAGAATGGTTTAAAAGTGGAATTCATTAATCTACGAAATATTGCTAGATTATTAGTTAAGCAAAAGGCATAACTAAGAACTCATAATATCCTTCATGATTTCAAAAATTATTCTTTTAAATATCTCCATCGAACATCATGATTTAATGATACTCAGCTTTAAGATCTAATTTTGAAAAAAGACCCTGGCTCCTCCCAATTCATCCATCAACTCTTCAATCAGTAGAATAGGAAATTTCAGCACATTTGTTTAAAGCTCTACAATTTACGCATATTCTATATCATTAATCCTTCTTCTTTAACGAAATAATATGAGATGAAAATGGTTCGACACTTTCTCTAATTACTCATTGTTTCAATATATCCTTTACTAACTTCTAAATAGCCCTCTTTTGCAACTATTTATATCTCTATGGTTTGATATTTATCATTTCTATTCCCTCTTTTAACACTATTTTATGATCATGTTTTCGTTTAAGGGATAAGTCGTTTGGTTCCATAAAAACATCTTCATATTGCCTCAATAAATTCTGTATTAGTTGTTTCTGATACTCCTTTCCTTAGTGATATATTCTTATTGCTTCCATCGAATGCATTCCATAAGCAATGGATGTATTCCATCTTAATTGGCTTCCTTGACACGTCAAGAAAAATTTACAAATAACATTATTGTTTTTCTCCAAACACCCACTCAGCATCTGTTTAGCTTTTTCTCTAAAACCTACAGTCAACTTCCCTCTTTTTCCCTTCCAATCAAATATCATAGTTCCTTTCTTGAAATAGAATACCATATCATTCAAATTAGCTAGCCATTAAACTCCACATACTCTATCATTTCCCCTATTTTAATGACCAAAGCATCAAATTGGAACCAATGACCAGTCATCATCCACTTCATATTTTTATGCCTTTGATTACACCAAAATTTCAACCCCCATCCTACTATAATCATTATTGGATCAATATTTTCAAGCACTCTTCTTATTTTTTAACTAAAGCCTCATTAATAAAATTATGTGCTCTATCTCCATCAATAAATATATAAACTATTTTTTGATTAAAGGCTCCTTTCACTTTCGTTTGTTTATAAGAAGCAGTGATTGTAGTTGTCATAACCTGTATGGAAATCACATGTTGACTATCAGATATCATTGCCTCCACTTCTCCATCTTCTTTCTCCTCTTATTGTATTACATACATATGAAAACTACTTCTTCGTGCATTTATGTCTACGTTTGAATTTCACATCACACCAAAAACATAATCCTTTAACTCTCTTCCCATCAATCTCCATGCTAATCGTTGCTTTTATTACCTTAACATCATTTCAACGATTATAGTTCTAGTTAACACCCCTTAATGGCTTGTACTTTGTTTTAATAATTTATTCATTGTCACTTATAAGTTGTTGCACAATGTTGAAATATCAACTCTTGTTTTTTAGTAGCTTCATAAGCTTGTTTGAGGTGTCTTAGATTAAACAACTTAACTGAGTATTCTATCTCTAGTTTTAATCTATTAAAAACTAGCTTACTAAATAAAATTTGAGAATTACCATATTGTCTGATAACAAAATCAAATCTTGAATAGTAATCTTTCACCGATGACGTCTGTTTAATGTCAGAAATTTTAGTGTCAACTGTTAAGTTATTTTTATGTTGTTATGTATTGTCCTAGTCTTTAGGAATGTGATCACTTCATGAATAAATAGGATACTATTAGAGCTAAAATAGGAGACTGTTAGTTAAGGAAATGTGTGATTTTTTTCACGTTTTTCTTGTTAATGTAATTGCCTATATAGGACTTTGATTTGCTTAATAAATTGTAAGTTTAAGTTTCAACAATGGTATCAGAGCTTGGTGAATTAAGATTGGGGGGGGGGGGGGTGTTAAGTTGGTTGTGTACTTATATGTAAATGATTTAATTTACATGTGAAATGATAAAGTTTTGTTTCAAAATTTTAAAATATCAATGATGCCTTAAGTTTGATATGTTTGATCTTGGGCTATTGAATTATTTTCTTGGCATAGAAGTAGTGCAATCTATTGGTGGAATATTTATCTGTCAAAAGAAGTATGTACAACAAATTTTAGACAGGTTTCAAATGAGAATTGCAATCCTATCATGACACCTTCATATGTTGGATTGAAGCTCACAAAAGATCCTGAAGGAAGGAGAATTAATGCACTCTCTTCAAATAAATTATTGAAAGTTTGATGTATTTGACAGCAACAAGGCTAGTTATCATGCATGCAGTAAACTTGATTAGTAGAAACATGGAGAGTCCAAAAGAATTGCATCTTTTAGCTGTAAAATGGATCCTTCAATACTTGAAGGGTTTGCCGATTTTAAGTTGTTCTATAAAAAGGGAGAAAAGTCATATTTGACTAAGTTCTCTAAGAGTAATTATGTTAGAGATTTAGATGATCGGAAAAGTAGTACAGGGTATTTTTATGTTAAGTGCCAGTGCGGTCCCATAGTTATCAAAGAAGAAACCAATTGTCACCTTATCAACAACTAAAGTTGAATTTGTAGTTGCCACTTCATGTGCTTCTCAAGCGATTTGGATAAAGAATATTCTAGTTCAGTTACATCTTAAACGACAAGAAGCAACAACAATTTATTGTGACAACAATTCAGTTATAAAGTTGTCCAAATATCCAGTGCATGGGAGAAGCAAGTACATTAATGTGAAGTTTCATTTTCTAAGAGATCTTACTAGAGGAGTAATGGATTTGATATACTGCAGAAGTGAAGATCAAGTTGTTGATATATTCACCAAATCCTTGAAAATGGTGTCATTTGTTAAGCTCAAGAAATTGCTTGGAGTTTGCCATTTAGAAAAGTCAAATTCAATTGTACCTGGTATACCTAATGTTTGAAGACATTAGTATAATGGAGGGAATGTCAGATATTTTACCCTTAACTGTCAAGTTGTTTTTATGCTATTATGTTTTGTTCTAGTTTTAGGAATGTGATCACTTCATAAATAAATGGGACAGTGTTGGAGCTAAAATAGGAGTCTGTTACTCATAGAAACACGTGGTTTTTTTTCATGTTTTTCTTGTTGATGTAATTGCTTATATAAGACTTTGATTTGCTGAATAAATTGTAAGTTGAAGTTTCAACATCAACTCCTCCAATTCACCAATGGGATCATCAAACAAGGTGTTGGATCTGGGAATTCACTTACATGGGAGATCTTCACTATGGGCATAGTAAGGGAACATATTCGTGGGCTTTGACACCACACTTCAATCCAAAACCTTCAGGCATTAGGTTTATGAGTCCTTTCCACTTATATGTTCTTCATTGGCTCCATCTTTTTCCAATGTGGGATTCCTACTCACAATTGATATCTTAACAATCTCCCCCTGTAGAATTAGATTTTGATTATTATTTGTCTTCTCTCTTCTTCTTTGGGTGTCGTTCCTTCTACAAATGTGTTAAATTTCAGGATTTAACTCAATTAGCTAATTATTGTTTAAATTTCTTGAATGCCTTAAGTGCATGCAGCTCTGAAATAAAACAAAGACAAAGGGTTTAAAAGTAATTGATGGAAGAAAACTTAAGGTAAGAGTAAAAAAATAACTAGAATTAATAGTAGCAAATATAAACTAGTCCCTGGCAACGGTGCAAAAAACTTAGTCGACAAAATTTATAAGTGCACAGAATTGTTCCTAATACCTACAAATCAAGTATTGCAAGGTCGTCTCCCACAAAGACTAAGATACTCACTACTGAATTAATCCTAATTACTTGAACTAAAATGACAAGAAACTTAAAAGATGATTGGATTAGAGCAGACAATAAATTTTAAAGGCTGTAAATAAACAAATAAGGGAAATTTGATGATTTAGACTTATGGCTTTGGGATTCACAATTTTAAGAGATTTATCAATAAATTATGGAATTGATTAAATGATAGGTTATAATAACAATTACATAAATTTACTTATATTCTCTCTCAAGACATTTAAGAATACCTAACTAGTTGGTTATCATCTCTCAATGTGAAACCTAGCTAGTCAAATTCATTAAGAACAAATAACCATAAGTTATCACACTAGTTCAGGATATCTCTATCTCTAAATCTAATGTGTTTATCTTCCTAGTGAATAAATCATACTTCTCCTTTTAGTCCATCATATGATTCCTAAGGTTACATCTATAGTGATCAAACATAGAAACAATAATAAAGTTCAAGAAAGATAAATATAACCTAAGAACTTTTGTTCAACACCAATCAATCCATAAAGAATAAATCAATCCCTTAAAGTAGGCTACATCCCTAACCCTAAATGGGGTTTAGTTCCAGAATATGATAAAAGAATCTAAACGAATAAAGATAATCAACATCCAAGAAAGGGTAGAGAGAAGATTGAGAGAACACAAAACAAACTTGCTTTCAATACTTGATTCAATCCTCCTTCTTCCTCTTCTTTGCCTCTTTTAGGTGTCTCCTTTGTGTGCAGCCTCATTTTCAGTGCCAGAACCCCACTTTTGGTCTTAAAAATAAGTATTTATAGTGTCTTGGGCTTAAAGAAACCTAGTTTTTTCCAAACAGGAAAATAGGGATCGTAACAATGTCGTTAAAGTCCATTAGGTAGATGTGATGGCAACAAATGTCTGTTAGGTGGACCTTATATCCGTTAAGTGGACCTTTTTTGTCTTTCGGAGTGAATTTGGTCAGCAAAAGTCTGTTAGGCAGAATTCATGTCCACTGGGTGGACTTTTTCGGGTTTTCTAGCTTTCAGTCTCCGCTCATGTCCGTTTGGAGGGACATTAGGTCCGCTGGGTGGACATACAATGGGCATTTACAAAAATTTGCAATTTTGAACCTTTATATGGCAACATCACTCCTCGAGTCTTCACAGAAGTTGTAGAACTCGAAGTCCTTTCCGAAAGCGTACTTAAATGGTTTTAATCTGACATCCACAGCAAAAGTTATGCCTCTTGCCCCAAAATCTATCCATTTGTATCTATTAAGCAATAAAGTTAAAATGTGTGAGAATTAACCAAATAAAGCTCAAAATTCACATAGAGATAAATCAAATTAGTTTCAATTCATCCCAAAATCATATATAAATAATTTGACTTATCACATTTTTGTTGAAAGTTTGTAGAGGTTTATTAAACACTACGAGTGTAGATGGTTGAAGAACCTTGAAAAATATGTACATGTGAGCTCGGAGGCGCTTATCAAAAATTTACTACTTGGAGTTTTTATAGTGAAATACTCAAGTTGGATACTTGGGGGCTGGACATAGGATTCATTATAAGCTGAACTAGTATAAATCGATTGTGTCTCTCTTTCTCTCTCTTAACTTTTAAAATTTTTACATTACAATGTATGTGTTTAATTTACAAGACGTTCCTTCACTTTTGGAATAAGCTCCTTCTATTTTACTATTACAAGTGGTTTCTTTCATTTTTAAATGTTAACAAGCATCTTTTCGCTTTTTAAATGTTAACAAGCTCCTTTCTTTTTTAAACATTAACAAGTTCCTTTTATTTTTAACGTTAACATACTCCTTTCATTTTTAATAGGCTCCTTTTTATTTTTACACTTTAACAAAGTCCTTTTTTTCACAGACTCTTCTGTTGAAATTTAGCAGGGTCTTATCATTTACACGAATTAATAGTAACTTGCAAAATTTTTAAATCACACATAATTCACCCCCCTCTTACGTATGTTGGCTTTATCAAATTTGATTATGAATGCTATACAATCCTTGTTGATCAGTATTCTTGTCAACAGATCTCCAATTTAGCCTTTCAAGAATGCTAAGGGGATACGAGAAAGGGATTCTTTATCTCCTTATCTTATTGTTATATAATAATATTTTTATGGAATAGATTTAATTGACATAAGATAAAATGTCACTAGAAAAATATACATAAAATCTTGCATATTTATAATAACTATGTATAATAAATATCGAGAAAGAAAACTTTCATGATATATATATATATAATATAATGGAGCAACTAAAGATATGCATCCCTTGTCAACCAAAGAAAATTTGACCAAATTTGTAGGAAACTTTCCAAATCAACAAATGAGAATTGCTAAGAAAAGAGTTCTCAAAAACTTGATTATCTTATCTTACCATTTTTTATAATAGCATAATCTAAAATCACTATTTTAAAAAATATGTGCCGACAAATTATTAACTAAAGACACTAACTTAAAATTACATGTTTCCATTTTAAATATTCATTACAATTATTTCATTAGCGATATTGTTATGCTAGATTTTATTTAAAAATTTAAGATAATAAATCATAAATACTTAAAGCTTCCTTGTCCATAGGTAAAGTGGATTCGGAATAGTTCGAAAGGGATACCCACTTTTCAAAAATAATTCAATCTTTATTTTATTTTTGTTATGTATCAATTCCTCTCTATCATTTTAAGAAAACTACCTCTTATATTTTATGTTTTTAGAAATTTCGAATTCCTTTCAGAGAAATATTTACACGATTGTCCTTTTCATAACCTATGTAACTAGAAGTTCATAAACTAGTTTAGCCTCAAGTTCCCATGCTTTAAACACATGAATTCATAAAAACATTTGTAAAAACTTGCAAAACTAACTAACCTTGAGAGATTATTGTTCGAGTGTTGCATTTTCCTAGATTTTAAATATGTGCCGTAAGACATAAAATAGAGATTAAGCAAAGCACTGAAATTCGACTATGATAGCAACTAAGTGTTGGAACAAAATTTTGTTAAATATCTGGAAAAGAATAGAACAAGACAATTAATTATGAAACTTTATTAAATAGTCAACAATTGATTCAATTGTTTGTTAAGGGTTTAGAATTACGCCCAAACATCATATGTTATACATTTAACTTCTTACGAGGTGGTTATAAAGGAGATTACGATAGTCTTATTTAAAGTAGCTACTGACTATCATAGCGACATCAGAAATTCTTGTTTCAATGATATTCCTTTTACTTGTATGTCTAAACAACATAGTAGTTCAAGTTTCAATTTTGATAACCCTCGCGTAATCACTTAGTTCTTACTACACTTGCAAGTAACTTTTAGACTGAATAAGAGTTCTACGTAGTCTTTAGCAAAATCCTGTCGTTGTTGTGCACGAACTGATCAAGGAAAATTACTTGCATAATTAACAAATAATTAATCCTATACAACTCCTTAGGGCATTCCCTTGGAATATCATAACCCTTTCTTATCCTGTCATCAATCATGCCTTAGTCCAAAAAGTGTAAAGGGTCGATAGACCCCAAACCACGCTATAATAAAGTTGAAAGAGAAAAAATATAATTATTTTTCTAGACAGTTCATAAGAGATTCCAAGATGCTATGACACAAGACTCAGTAGATATGTTAAAGTAATTACTTATATCTGGATTCTTAAGAAGGCTCCTTACACGTTCAAAGGCATCAATCTTCCCCAAGTAGTTTGTTTATTTACAGCCTCTTCCAACAACTTATTGGCTCTAACTAAACTAGAAACGATTTTCCAGATGCAGTATGCAACAGTGAATTAGATGAATCTCATGTAGCATGAGTTTCACCTAAGGAGCAAACAGTATAGAACAATTACCTTAATTTCTTCACAATCCTTAGAAAAATTAAATCATAAAAACTAAAAATGCTGAATCAATAAGGTATAAGGAACCCAAATTCGAACACATGCATATAGGATTGAATGACTCCATCATCGTCACAATGAACAGATATAGTTTTAGCAATTGACAACTCTTTCAAAACTACTAATTTGCCTAATCTTGTACAGACCATTGGGATGTTACCATTGCCTCCATTTTCATCTACGTTCTTTAGAAGATTCAAACGAGCTTTACACAACACATGGTATATACAATCACACATTCATTTAATAACTTCTTAACATAAAATGAGATATAGAGAATAAAGGAAAAGAGTTAAGGATAACGAGATTAAAGACCTTGAAGAAGAAGATTGGCCATTGAAGGCAAGCGTAGATTGGACTTTAGTGAGCAGATTTATTGTGCACCGATTTGTTCTTTAGTAGGGAGGTTCTGCCAAATACCTTCTACCGGAGCTCATTTTAGGCATTGGAAAATATCTACTATGTTGACATTTTATGGTGAATTTATGTTAATGATTTTATTTTAAAAATGCAATAGAAAGAAAAACACGTCATAAATATAATTATTTTTCTTAGGTAATCTAGAAACAATACACCCCATATGTGATCTGAAGATCATTTGACAACTTGAATCCAGAAGCAATGTTGTCAATTAATTTTAGAAGTACACAATTAGGCTCAAATTTTGTTAATTTTACTTGTGAATCTTGACATTGGTGAATTGGTTTGATCATTCCATGCAAAATATAACTCTATACTTTCAGTTTTGGTTTGCAAGAAGGACTAAATTACATTCTAAATACATTAGCTGCATAAGTGTATTAAGTGAAGACAAATTGCATTATAATATATATTGCACCTGTAATTAAGCAATAATGATTTTATTATTTTTATGGTAGTGAATTTCCAGAGAAAAATTATCCCCCTTAAGACTCTGATAACAATGGGTTAATAATTTGCAGCTACAGAACCGTTCAGTGCATATCTTTTCAGTACATTAATGGCTTATATTGCAACTAAAACACTAACAACTCCATCAAACTTCCCTGAGTATAGAATAGCATCAATATGGGATCCAGTGGCAACTACACTGGAATAGCATTAATATAAGAACTAGTGGCAACTGTACTAGAATAGCATCAATATCAAGGTTATTAAATTGATAGAAACTCAGGGAAAGTAACGACTTAATCATCAAAATGGAAAATGGAAGAGAATAAAGTGAGTAGAATCAAACTTCTGATCACTTCAAACATCTGAGGATACTTTAAGTTAAAAAAAAGAAAAGGAAAAAAATAGAAGAATAAAAAATGTTAACAGTAAATGAGAATTAATCAGAGAAATGCACGAACATATTATTCATTGAAGAACTTAATCCTAAGTTCAATAATTGATGAAGTCATGAACTTACCACCACCAAAATATGTTGCCAATAGCATCTTCTCTAACAGAGAGGACAGCTAGTCCCATCAAGGTTTTGATGTACCTGTGTTTTAATATTTTTGCAGAACAGGAGTCATCAAGCTTAGCTTTTTAAAGAATTCCAGATATTTAGGCATCTATAGTGGATTTACATAATTATTTCAAATGTTGCAAAAGATGTCGAATGGATGAGACAGTGCCAAAAAATGTTATTACTATCAGACAAACATTCATAACTTCTCCTCTTGGGATATAATATCCAGTTGTCCTGCTGCATTCTGATTTTGCTAAAGTCAAGAAAAGCAATTTGGATAAACTCTATTCGCACATCTGAAAGAGGCTCATCTAAGTCTCTACTGATTAATAATAACTGAAATATGCAATTAAGTACTTTCAGAAGGGTCTCCCAAAATGTATTGATATGTACCTAGACCCCTCTATTCTATTGGTGTTCTTCGTGGTATAGGCTCCTACTGAGATGAAGGAGACTGCTCCGTCCTGGCTTTAGACGGACCTTCTTGATCTTGTAATTCTGAAGGTTTTATAAGTGTAGTTTGAGTCTGCGATGTATTTTTAGGAACCAAATGATGCTCTTCATCATCTGAATCAGCTGCTGTTGTCGAGGGTAACGCTTCATCAAATACTAAATGTATTAATTCTTCTATCCTTTTTGTTCTTTTATTTTAAACTCTGAATCCTTTACTAGTACTACCGTAACCTAGAAAAATTAGCTTCATCTGATCTTGCATCAATTTTCCAAGGTTGTCTTTTCCATTATTTAGAACGAAACACTTCCAACTAAGTGTTCGAAAGTAAGCAACATTCAATTTTCTTCCCTTCCACAAGTCATAGGGAGTTTATTTGAGAATAGGTTTTATAAGGAACTTGTTAAGTACGTAACAAGTAGTAGATATAGGTTCTGCCTAGTAATTATAAGGTAGATGATAGCAAGTTTACGTGGGCTAAGTTTTACTACTTTAACCTTGATAATACCGTAAGCGTATGGGTCATTCATGTAGTGCCTAAGGTATCGATCCCACGAGGAGGGTTAATCTAGTCCTAAAATCTAAGGTTGAACTAAATCACAACAGTCTAAAATAAACAATAAAAGCAGAAAATTAATCAATCAACAATCAATTACGAGAATTAAATTTCAAAAATAATAACAAAATAGCAAATCACAGAACTAAATCAAGAATTAACCTAGGAACTACCAATTAAGAGAAAGGGGGTTTTAATCCAAAATTAATGAAAATCTAATCAATTATGCAATTATTCAATTATTACGTTTAGATGGTCCTAGGGTGGATTACTCTCTCTTGAGTTATAGTATTTAAACCCTAATGAATAATCCCTAATTTAAATTATGGAATTGTGATCTCTTGATTCATAATTGACCCAAAACCTAAATTAGTTCTAAAATTTTCTAATAACCTACTGGAAACTTATGCTCGATCTCTCGTTACACAATTTTACTAGTTTGATTCAATTCTTATATATCAAATTACCTAACTCTTGTTAGCCCAATCTGATGATATTCACTTGGCTCACCCTTTCAATTTATTGCTAAATTATTAAGAATAGATATTGAATCATAAATAACTCAAATAAAAACACAATAAATGAAACTTTATTAATCTCAAGAATCAAAATCTCGAAGGTGAGTTTAGACAAAAATCGACATTTAACAAAACCTATTCTTAATAATTATCTTAATTTCATACATCAATAAAACTGAAATAAATTTAAAAATATGCTCGAAATGGATCAGTAGAAGAAACGACGGTGGGAAACCACCTATTTCGGGAATTACTTCACGTTAAGCTTCATCTTCATGTCTCTCTTCCTTCGTCTCCTTCCTTAAATCACTCAATAGCTCTCTATGGTTTCTGAATTTGGGCTTATGTGAAAGCTCTCTAAAGGCTCCTCCTTCTGTGTTGTAATGTTCTATTTATATCTTGGAAGCCCTAGGGTTAATTTAGGGTCAAAACGGTCTAAAAAATCTCTCGAAAATTAAGTTTCTGTATCAGCCCCTGCCTCCCACAATCGTGGCCAGCGCCTAACCCTCTCTATCATGATCGTGGCTTGGCATGTAACTCTCTTTCATGATCGTGGCCCAAAGTGCACGATCATGGCCAGGGTCCTGTCACCTCTCCTCTTTCTATCACAATCATTGTCTGTTGTGCCATGATCGTAGGCTGTGTTTTTAGCCCAAAAGTCTTCAAAACTTCTTCGTTCTTTGTTGTTTACGCTAAAACACTAACAAACACATCAAGGTACCTCAAAAATATAACATTTAAGCTCAAAGACTCATACTAACCCATAAAA
>JANZXP010000005.1:40393312-40423902 GCA_027576715.1 Erythroxylum flavicans
AGTGAAAGTCTTTTTGTTTAGCAGCTTGAGTATATGGCGTCACCAAGAGCCCTTCCACTCTATTGGTCTGGGCCCACCAGGACTCTCCTTGCTCTTCTTCGTAGGGAAGCAACCACGAGCTCTGACTACCATCTCCATACTCATCCCTTGTCAAACCATCGGCTTTGATACTACTGTTGGATCTAGGGAACCCACTTACATTGGAGATCTTCAATTGGGCCTAGTAAGGGAACATATTCATAGGCTTTGACACCACACTTCAACCGAAAACCTAAGGCATTAAGTTTATGGGTCTTTTCCATTTATATATTTTTCACTGGCTCCTTCTCTTTCCAATGTGGGATTCTTACTCACACTTGGCATCTTAACAATATTGGGTCACTCCTAAGTGAGGCCCAAGTCCACATGACTTAAGGGTTACTTTTAACCCTAGGTCTTTAAGTGAAACAAAAAGGGAATCAACGGTAAGAGAGAAAGTGAGAGAGAAAAGAAAAAGGTGAAACTTAGGTGGAATTTTCGTAATTATTTTCAGTACTGTGCAGTTTTCATCAAGACTTCAATCGGATAGTGATTTCTGGTCAGATCGACGTGAAATTTTAACCAAAAGTTCTACTCTCATTGTTCTTCATTGTGACGGTAGAGATCTGATTTGAAAGTCTCTAGAGTGCCCATATATTTGGTCGAAGTTGCTACCCGATTCTTGGGTGATTTTGTTCTCAACTCTTTTTCATCTTTTGATGATTAATGTTGTTGTTTTGAGTTGACTGTTGAATCTAGTATTATCTAGAAGTGGAAAAATCCTTTATATCTTGATTTGGTGATAGTGGACATTTTCTAACTGGACTAGGTCCCATGGTTTTTCCTTTCTCACATTAGGAGAGGTTTTCCATGTAAAAATTGCTAATGTGCTTTACTTTTCTTGCCACTTAATTTCTTGCATTTGAGATTGATTGCCTGCTGAGTTTAATTGGTTTGGACTATTATTTGCTTTGGTGCACTATTTCTAGTGTTGGTTGTGCTTGTTCTCATAGGGAAAGGTTTATTGATCTTGATTACTTTGTTTCCGCTGTGTGACTGCTTCCTACTTTCCCAATAATTGGTATCAGAGCAGTAGGTTCGAGATATCTGTGGTTGTGATGAACAATGGAAGTTAACACAAGTAGGATGGTTACTTTAAATTGTGCCAATTATGCTCTTTGGAAGGGCAAAATTAAGGATCTGTTTTATGTAAAGAATTTTTACTTACTAGTATTTTCCACGCAAAAGCCTGATGACAAATCTGATGAAGAATGGAATCTGATGCATAGGCAGGTTTGTGGTTTTATTAGACAATGGGTTGATGACAATATGTTGAATCACATTTCTGGAGAGACACATGCTCAGACCTTGTGGGAGCAGCTTGAGAGATTGTATGCTCGAAAGACTGGTACCAACAAGATGTTCTTGATAAAACAGATGTTAGCCTTGAAGTATAGTGATGGGACTCCTATGACAGATCATTTGAATAACTTTCAGAGAATTATGAATCAGTTGTCTGCAATGGGAATTAGATTTGATGAAGAGATACATGGTTTGTTTCTCCTTGGGTCCTTACCAGATTCGTGGGAAACCTTTAGATCTTTATTGTCAAATTCTGCTCTAGATGGTGTTATCTCTATGGAACTTGTCAGGAGCAATGTATTAAATGAAGAAATGAGAAGAAAGTATCAAGATTCCTTTTCATCAGATGTCGTGGTAACTTGCTTTAGAGGGAGAAACAAGAATCGGGGTTCTTAGAATAGGGAACAGAGTCAAAGTAAGTCCAAGGACAAGTACAAAGATGTTGAGTGCTTTCACTGTGGTAAGAAAGGTCACTTGAAGAAAAACTGCTAGAAGTTGAAGAAAGAGAACAAAGGCAGCACAGGCAAAAAAGAAAAGAAAGAGAATGACAATGAGAATTGTGTTGCTATTGCCACTAAAGAAGATGTTATGATAGTCCTTGATGAGAGCCTAGTTGGGGTTGTTTGTGTGAGTCAAGCTGGGTTGTAGATACTGGTGCTTGTTCTCATGTTACATCAAAGAAGGATTTTTTCTCATCTTATAGTCCAGGTGACTATGGGGTATTGAATATGGAAAATGAGACTATGTCTAGAGTGGCTGGCATTGGGACAATTTTGTTGGAAATAGGTACGGGAACTAAACTTGTTTTAAATAATGCTAAGTATGCATATGATATTCAATTGCACTTGATATAGGTTGGTGTTCCTGATGATGAGGGTTATGTGAGTACCAATGGTGGAGGTATGTGGAAGCTCACTAAAGGTTCATTGGTAGTAGCTCGTGGTAAAAAGCGATCTGGCTTGTACTAGACATCAACTTCAGTATGTACTAACAGGGTGAATGCAATTGAGAACGATTGTTCCTTAGTGTTATGGCACAAATGGCTTAGCCATATTAGTGAGAAGGGACTGAATACCAAGAAAAATCTTTTATCAAATTTGAAGGGTCCTAAACTGAAGAAGTGTTAGCACTGCTTGGCTGGAAGCAAAATAGAGTTTCTTTCAAGACTCGTCCTACTTCAAGAAAGACAGAGTTACTTGAGTTGGTGCATTTTGATTTGTGTGGTCCTTTCAAGACAAAGACTTTGAGGGGTGTATCACTGTTTATCACATTCATTGATGACTATTCCAGGAAATTGTGGGTTTATGTCTTGAAGACAAAAGACCAAGTGTTGGGTATCTTTAAGTAGTTTAAAGCATCAGTTGAGAGGGAGATAGGGAAGAAGCTGAAGTGCATTCGCATTGACAATGGCAGTGAATATTGTGGACCATTTGATGAATATTGCAAGCAGATGGGTATTACACACCAAAAGACTCCCCTAAAGACTCCTCAGCTTAATGAGTTGATAGAAAGGATGAATAAGACCTTGATAGAGAGAGTCAGAAGCATGCTTTCTAAAGCTAAGTTGCCTGATTCCTTTTCGGGTGAGGCTTTATTAACTAATACACATGTTATTAATTAGTCTCTGGTTATTGCTTTTTGAGGTGATGTTCCAAACAGAGTGTGGTATGGAAAAGATGTTTCCTATGACCACTTGAAGCAAAGCTTTTGTGCATGTGCATGGAGATGAAAGGTCCAAGTTGGATTCCAAGATGAGGCAATGTATCTTCATTGGTTATGGCCTTGATGAGTTTGGTTATAGGTTGTATGATCCTGTTGAGAAAAATTTTGTGAGAAGCTGTGATGGCACCTTTATGGAGGATCAAACCATTGGAGATATTGATAAGACAGAAAAGTCAGAGTATTCTAGTTCTATTGGCCTAGTTAATCTTGATCTTGTTCCTCAGATAGGTGAACATGATGTTACTGGACTTGATGATCACAATGATGTCCAGAATCATGCTCCTGAGTAGCATATTGATGTTGAGGATGCTGATGGTGGTGCTATTATTAATGAGGTAGATGCTCCAGCTCCTGACGTTATTGTTGAGCAAAATGTTCCATCTAGGAGATTTGCTAGAAAACATGTTCCTTCTTCTCATTATTCATCTGATGAGTGGGTGTTATTTACTGATGGGGGAGAGCCTGAGTGCTATGAGGAAGCCATTGAAGATGACTATAAGGATCAGTGGATTGAAGCCATGCAAGATGAAATGAAATCTTTGCATGAGAATCACACCTATGACGTAAGGGCATGAGAGCTTTGAAGAACAAGTAGGCGTTCAGAATCAAAGCTGAAGAGCACAGTTTGAAGCCACGGTATAAGGCTAGATTGGTTGTTAAGGGATTTGGTCAAAGGAAGGGTATTGATTTTGATGACATATTTTCTCCTGTTGTAAAGATGTCCTTTATCCGAACAGTTCTTGGTTTGGCTACTAGTCTTGATTTGGAGATTGAGCAGATGAATATGAAGACAACTTTCCTTCATGGTGACTTGGAGGAGTAGATTTACATGGAATAACCAGAGGGCTTCAAGGTGAAAGGAAAAGAAAATTATGTATGCAAACTGAAGAAGAGCTTGTATGAATTGAAGCAGGCTTCTAGGCAGTGGTATAAGAAGTTTGAGTCAGTAATGCAGGAGCAAGGCTACAAGAAGACTTCTGGGAATCATTGTATGTTTGTACGCAGATTTTTAGATGATAATTTCATCATCTTGTTACTTTATGCTGATGATATGTTAATTGTGAGCAAGAATTCTTCTAGGATTGCTGAACTGAAGAAGCAGCTAAGTAATTTTTTTGCTATAAAAGACTTGGGTCATGCCAAGCAGATTTTAGGCATGAGGATTACTCACTTGAGAGATGCTAGGAAGCTGTATTTGTCACAAGAAGAGTACATAAAGAAGGTACTTCAAAGGTTTAGTATGCATGGTGTTAAACTTGTTGCTAGCCCACTTACTCCTCATTTCAAGTTGAGTAAAAAGCAGTGATGAAGAAAATTCCATATGCCTCAGCAGTTAGCAGTTTGATGTATGCTATGGTATGTACTAGGCTAGAGATTGCTCGTGCAGTCAGTATAGTTAGTCTTTTTCTCTTTAATTCCGGTGAAGTGGATTATGAGGTATCTCAAAGGTACAATTAATTTGAGTTTTAGTTTTGGTGGTGATAAACTTTATTAGTTGGTTTTATTAATGTAGACATGGCAGGAGACGATGATTCTAGAAAATCTACATCAAGTTACATGATCAAGTTTGAAGGGGGAGCTATAGCATAGCAATCAAGGTTGCAAAAATATGTTGCTTTGTCAACCATTGAGGCTGAATTTATTGCAGCTATAGAAGCTTGCAAGGAGATGTTATGGATGAAGAACTTTCTTCTTGAGCTTGGTTTCAAGTAGGATCTGTATGTGTTATTTTTGACAATCAGAATGCCATTCATCTTATTAAGAATGCTAGTTTCCATACAAGGTCGAAGCACATTGATGTTGGGTATTATTGAATATGAGATATGGTAAATTCCAAGTTATTGGAGCAAGAGAAGGTTCCAGATGATAATGGTGCTGATATGATGACTAAAGCATTGTCGAGGGAGAAGCTTGAGATTTGCTGCTTGATGGCCATGATGGCCAAGTTCTCCACTTAGTCGTGAGGGGGAGATTTGTTGGGTTGGGTCACTCCTAAGTAAGGCCCAAGTTCACATGACTTAAAGGTTATTTTTAATCCTAAGTATTTAAGTGAAACAAAAAGGGAATCTGCGGTAAGAGTGAAAAATGAGAGAGAAGAAAAAAGTGAAACTTTGGTGGAATTTTCGTAATTATTTTCAGCACTGTACAGTTTTCATCCAGATTTCAATCGAGTAGTGATTTCTCGTCAGATCGACTTGAAATTTTAACCAAAGGTTCTACTCTCATTTTTCTTCATTGTGGACAATGGAGATCTGATTTGGAGGTCTCTAAAGTGCCCAGATATTTGGTCGAAGTTGTTGCCAGATTCTTGGATGATTTTGTTCTCAACTCTTTTGATTTTCATCTTTTGATAATTATTGTTGTTGTTTTGAGTTGAGTGTTAAATTTAGTGTTATCTATAAGTGAAAAACTCCTTTGTATCTTGATTTGGTGATAGTGGAGATTTTCTGACTATACTAGGTCCCTTAATTTTTCCTTTCTCACACTGGGAGAGGTTTTCCACATAAAAATTACTGGTATGTTTTACTTTTCTTACTACTTAATTTCTTGCATTTGAGATTGGTTGCCTGTTGCATTTAGTTTAATTGGTTTGGACTATTATCTGCTTTGGTGCACTGTTTCTAGTGTTAGTTGTGCTTATTCTCACAGGGAAAGGTTTATTGATCTTGGTTACTTTGTTTCCGCTACGTGACCGCTTCCTACTTTCCTAACACGAGGAATCGCCAAACGTCTATTCCAATGCTAAGAGATAGTCACCCTAATCGATGGGTTGCATGGTTAACCAGTTTCTTAGATATAACTGATGCCAGGATAACTTCTCTCCAATCAAACGCATGGTAGTAATTCCAACGTTTAATTCTGTGGGAGTTTTGTCGAATATGAAAAATTTTTCACTCTTAAAGATCCAACTTCGTAATCCTTCTCTATCAAATGTAAGGAACTCAATTCTACTGAATCTTGTACTTACCATATACCCACTATTCACTTGAAATTTATTACAATGCGTTTCTGGTGGCCTCCTATCTTTCCCATGGACCATGGTTATGCTGTTTTTAGAGTTTTATTAGTTGCCGTAACCCTTTATTGTAGGTTTCAGATGTGCAAAATTGAACATATGTTTTTTGCCTTAGATCATGAAAAGTTTATAAATGGTTTATTCGATTATTCTTGCTGTTTTGCGTCGTCCAAGTCCGAATCAAACTAATGGATCTATGATTATATGGTTGAAATTCTAAAGGATCTCCTTCCTGTGAAATAATTGCCTCTTCTACATGTTCTTCTTCCAATTTCCAATAGTCAAGGCACTCCTCAATCTCTAGGAAAATCTTAGAGAGAATGAAAAACAAATAATGCTCTGTTTGTATTATTGATAATTTGAGTGTACAGGTGGTATTAATAGTATGTACAAGAATAGAGAGAGAAATGGAGAGAGCTAGAATACACGGTTGTTATAACAGATGTCTTGTTATAACAGAACGTAGAGTTGGTGAATGGCTTGGGATGAGCTGTGATTTATTCGTATTAAATCTTACAACTCCTTCAAAACTTATGGATTCGAACTATAAAGATTGACATAAATGACAAGGAGTTGATGCCAATTCACAATACTTGATACGATGTATATGATGACATCTAGAAGATCTTATCTAGCCGGCGGGCTACTCTTGGTTGGAGATGTAGAGTTCGACTTCTCGCCCATTGAGTGGCTGAACCGGTCTGGCATTTCTTTCTGCATGCTGCATATTAACTAGAAAGGTTACTTGACACTAACATTAGTAAAATGATTCATGATTTTATACAAATTGAAGTATAAATACTAACATCATGAACAGCCTCCCGGAGTGCTGTAACTTCTTTTTTTGAGACCGTCCGTATCTGCTTGCATTTGAAAGAGTTCAACGTAAGCAAATTTCTTGTTATGCACAAGAACTTTAAAGGTAAGAATGAAAAGATTAGGCGTCTTGAGGAGGGAGTGTGAGCTTTACCTTTCTGCTTATGGTCCAAATAACACCTTCAGTGCAGGGAGGAACAGTGAGAGAACCCATGTATCTATAGTATTTCTTCCCACCAACCTTTATCTCCTTGGGATCAACTATTCCCTTTGATATTTTTAACTTTTGGTCAGTCATGGACTTTAGATCACCCAACAACTGAGAAGATGAATACCATTCACTAATTTAGAAGCCATTTTGGGAAGTACTTCAATTAGGGTCAAAGGAGCAGATACAGGTCGATAATGCCATTAAGTCTCACCAGTGTCTATCAAATTAACAATGTTGAGAGATATCAAAGATTCCAGGAATTTGCACCTTGGAAAGAAATGCATCAGGCCGGTGACCAATCTTGTACATGACTCCTACAACAGCAATCTTGTTCTTCACGTTGGGGTCAGGGCTTTCGTGCACCATGTGGAGTTCCATGTCATACCTTATGTACGGAAACAATTTGATTAGGTAGGTTGCTGTTTAAGTTTTTGAATACGAACAAAGAGACCGGGATACAGACCTTCTGCCATAGATGCTATGCTCTGAAGGTGAGTGCCAGTGGCATTGTTGGAGAAAGTACTCGGTTCCATTAATTGTTATTGACCCTGCATTGTGTCCTTCCCATTGAAGCTGCAACCGATATTAAAGAGTCAGAATTGGACTTATAAGATTGGCAACACTTCAGATATTCTATAACACAATTTCAACTAATAAAGTATTTAAAGAACAGAATAATTACACGTTTTAAGCTTAGAATTAACAATTTCCATTTCCATGTTTGCAGTGTTGAGAACGCGGTTTTCCAAGTTGTATGTATTATGTAGGATAAAGGATGTTTTTTCCCTCAAAATTTTAAGTTCTGTTCACTAGGTCGGCTAGAAAATAATTTAGATAATGAGATGGTATTGATTTCTGAATCCCTCTACTGTTTAGGAATTTCTGTACGTGCTAACTTAAACTAAAGATTTGTTAACAGATAGCCACAGTTGAACGTGCAAAAGCAAAATAACAAAGTACTTTTGACTTCCTTACCGAAATGTCATGCCCTCGATTCTTGACAGTTGCATTACTGGGCTTGTAATTCCTGTTTAGTTTAGCTGGTTTCTTGATAACCTTCACTCTTTGGCTCGACATGTCAATGGGAGACTGCAAATTTCCAGCCTCACATGCCGCCCATTCTTTGTGAAGCTTTCCCCAGTGTCTCGGTCCCTTCTCGCTTCCTTCAATGTAATCAAACTCCTTCTCATCCTCTGCATCATATAAATGTTTACAAATTATACAATAGATTTTCGAAGTTTCTTTAAAATCGAATGAGCAGTAGCAGAAATTTCAACGATTCATCATATGATGTCCTTTAGCTTACCAACTTCCCCAGCTATGGCTGATGTTGAAGTGTGTGACAAGAGAAGTAGCAACATTACTAGAGCGCTAGAAAAGAATGAACATGTACTTTGTTGCTTCATGTTCGCGTCTGAACAAGGGACTTGGAGAAAGGAAGAGCAGGAAACAATAGGTAGAATATTGGATGACGAGATCTGTTGTGTGCGAGTGGTAAATCTATGTGCTTGCACATTCATAAAGTAGTACGCAAGGCTTGAGAAAGAATGACACAAGAAATAACAAGTCACATGCTTGGAAGCATCTTTCTACGATTTCCTGTTTTTTATTTGATGCAGGCTTCCTACAAGTTTCTTATTTAATTTGGCATATCTACACATGAACCCAAGAAAGGACACAAACAGTGCTTGCTAAGAAACAGAAGATAATGGGCACCGACTACCCAGTTCATAGCTTTTTTATTATTTTATTCCAGAAAGAACACACAGGGAAACACACGTCTCACCTAATAGATTGACCGTTTGGCGATATTCTGGCGGGATTTTTTCTTGTCCTAATATTCAATTCATGAATACCATATTGGTGGAGTTTTCTTCAACAAATTTAGAGTTGGCCAACAAGAGTAGTTAATCGAAAGAACTTGAAGATAAGTGTATTTGCTTATGAATTATTCCATTTATTCTGTTTTTTCTTGGTAATCGACAAAAGGAATAGGTGTCCAGCTTCATCTTAGTCTTGGTTTATTTGCCGGAATTATGATGAGAAGGTGCACGTCAATGGAACATTAAAGTCGTCTTGTAAAATTTTCATTAGACTTTGCTGTGGTTTCAGTTTCGACAACAAGAAACAGAGAATTCTCAGTCAAGAACATTGGTACACAGAAACATGATTTTTTATAATCATGTGAAGTATGAGAACAAACACGTTTAGAAGCATCTAGACTCAAGCCACGAACCGTGGGGGAAAACAACTTGAATTTGGAAGTGAGCTGTCTTTATATGTGGTACAGATGTCAGATTTCTTAAACGTACAGCTGTTATGTCTTAGATTCAGCTTTGTAATAAGATAAAATACCAACACAAGTTTGGTAAAAAACGTGCAGCGTTTTGAGATTTTTAGCTTCTGCGATAAAGGTAGATGCTGTCATGGAAGATTTATGAGATTTGACACTCTTAACTCTATATGAAATCTTATGCAACTTTCTTACATATGAATTGACACTCAACTATATATCACATAAATTACAAATTAACTGATGATGGATCTGATATTAATTATGCTAACCAAGCAAAAACTAAACATAACATGCTGAGATCAAGAACTGGGTTAATATCGTCATGGCTTCCTAATTAATGGCGGCTAATGAGAGCTTATATTATTGTTTTCGTCTCTATCAGATTTGTTGGAAGGATTGAGGATATATCTCTTGCTATAAGGACATCAGAAAGTGCGTTTGGTTGGCCCTCCAGCATGATAAGGTGGTTCTTTCTCATTCGGAGATGAAACGAAGTGCAGCATTATGTTTTTGTCGCTGAAAAATATCATTAACAGTGCACACACTGGCAACACCAACCCAGTTATGCCATTATTCACATTAATGGAAACTCCACAGTCAGATTTTAATAACCTTTACGCCCACTCTGCTCCTTTCTATAAGTAGCTAGCCAGGCTTCTGCGTCCCTTATGTTAGGATCAGGATCAGGATCAGGATCAGGTTTACGCACTCTCTCTCACTCAAAATCATGAAGCTAATATCCTTCTTGTTGGTGCTTGTGCTTCTTGTTATGGTGGATTTGACCTGTGCCACCACCAGGAGGCTGGTATTGGTTGAAGGCAACTCCAACAGTGAATCATCAACGACGGTGCAAAGCAAGGAAAAGGGCAACGCGGGGACAGAAAATAGGGACGGCAATGTTGGTGACCCTGATCTCAATAATCACCATAGCATTCCAAGGCAGTCTTATGGTAGCCATAATCAAAATGATCCGACGACGACTCCATAGATGACCAGGTGGGATCCATCTTGTAGTTAATTTCCTGTTTCAAATAGGAAAGCTTGTGTCAAGTTAATGCGTGGTTAAGTCTCCGGTCAAGTGTGTATATACAAGTGTAAAGCCTGTAAGCTTGCGTGGGTACAGCTTGGAACTCTGTTGGATGTTGAGTACAAAGTATGTGTAGATGTTGGAAGTCTGGCCTGTATTATGGAGTTTATGTGGTGCAACAACTAATGAAGTATATGCATAGTACAAAAGTATGAATGTCTAATAAATCTGTGATACATTGAAATCCTTCAATTTAGGTTTTTTTTTCAAAAAAACGATTAAAATTATACGTTCAGTTTTTGTTTTGTTTTTATGTTTTGTTCAAAATTTATGAAATTTGCAGAGGTTATGTCAATTAAAATAAAATTTAAATTTAATTACTAATAAAAATTTATGTCCATCATAATTTAATTATTCCATAATAAATAATATAAACTTTCAAAAGTATTTTTTAAAAATAATTTTTTCAAAGCTTAGAATAAGAATAAAATATTTTCAAAATTTAAATATTCATATCATTTTTATATGAAATTAAAAATAAATTATTTTTTATTAAAATATGTATTACATTATAATTATAATTTATTTATTTTTATAATTAATATTTTTAACAATTAGCATTCATATATGACTATATTATAATAAAAATTGGAACAATTAGTAAAAATTGCTCCTTTATAATAAAAAAAAATCACATGTTTGAATTACATAAATTTTCTATTTGTAAAAATACATGAATAAGAGTGCATACATTGATGACCTTCCCTGGGCCCATCAAAGCGGAGGGCCTTGTGCACTGAGTACGTTAAATTTATATAACTATATTATAATAAAAAATAATTTTATTTTTAAATGACTATTTTAAATATCTCTATCTTTAGTAACAAAACATAAATAGGTAGATATTAAAAATTAAATATGTTTTACAATTAAATAATTTTTTATTTACTTAAAAGAACAAAAACCAATTACGAAACCAAAATTAAAAAAATATAAATAAAATCAAAAGGGCCCTTAACTAATGATCTATGCTTCTATTCTAATAAAAAACTTGGAAATCTGCAAAGGAGATTTGTAAATGAAAAGTAGGGACATGCGGGAAAGTGTTCATTGAACTTCTTCCCTTTCGTGCATGGATAGGAATTTCCGTAATTGAAGACGGTAGCTTTATTGTTCCTATAATGCTTATAATAGAGCATTCCTCGTTCCGTAATTCAAGCAAATGATAAGTAGTTCAAGCACTCTACACTCCAAGAAGGAAAAAGAAAACAAAAGGTAAATAGTTCCCACCTCTCGAGGCTAGCTTTTGGTCACAAACTTGACTTTCACATCTCAGGATGGACCAATCTGCCATTACAAAAATTGAGAAAAATAATCCTCTTTTGGATTTTATATTGTGACCAAAAGGGAGATTAGAAGCTAATTAATAGAAAAGGGTATAGTGATCAATATAAACTGGGGCCTAATAAGGTGCCAAAGTTGTATATTTACCACGAACATGAAAGGTAAAATCATTTATTATGTCTCCAAGACTGCCATCTTCCCCTAATCAAGTAAAATAATCCATCAAATATTTTATTCTACTTGCTCTGTTTCAACCTGTTATGTTAAATCTTATTTATATGTTTATATAGAGTTTATATGTAAATATGTGGATGAGATTTAATAAAATATGATAAAAATATCATAATTGATACAGGAAATGTGATCATGTAAAATAAAGCCTAACTACCCCATTTGTTTCCTTTTTGATTCCTTATTATGCTTCTGCTTAGATATTCAAACCACGCATTTATTTGTAAGTTAAACTTAGCTAGTTCATCTTATTAATTATTAATCTTTTTACTGGAAAGGATTAAACATTCATTTTCGCAAGACCATTAATAATTTACTTTTACCATTAACATTATGAAAATGACTCGGCGATAAATGTTACGTCATATAGAGAATAAAACTGAAACAAGTGTGGTTCACCCAAACTATACATATGTAAAGAAGATGAAGATTAAAAGTTCTGTTTCTTTCCTGTGTCCAAACGTTCTCTTTTCCAATATAGTATCGGTAGGCTGCTTTGTTTGTAAGGTCTTCCTCAAGTTCATCATATATACGTAGATGAGGCTAACGTTCATTTAATAAATGAATCAAAGTCGGAAAGTTTGACTTATTAGTAGTCATGAACATTATCATCATATACTCATTAAAGAACCTTATCTATATTGGATAATGTTATTTTGCATATTTATTCTATAATAGATATATGAAATATCACTAGGTATTTGAAATTATGTATATATATATATATGACATTACCTAATTTTTTATTTATATGAAAATAACTTAACTGAATTGATTTTAACTAAATTTGAATTGCAATGTGTAAACAAAAAAGGAATCAAAATCAATCAAATTTAAGGAAATAAATGCACTAAATAGCCAATAAATTTATACTTAAGTGAAATATCAAATTAGATTCAAGTAGAAAAGATATGTTAAATTAATTTTGATTAAACTTTACTGGTTTTCAATTTCGAGTATTGGAAATTAAGATTGTAAAGAAATTGTAAAGAGCTGACTGAAGCTATAGAGAGACAAAGGAATCATATACAACCTTGACCATAATCAAGTGCAGTTTGGATTCCGAGTTACCATTGTAAGAGAAATTAAGACTGTGGCAGGGGATAATATGTACACCAAGAAATCCTGAGTTTATGCAGCGCTTCGAAGAGAGAGAAGTTTAGTTGAGTTGATAGAGGAAAGTAGTCAAATATGACATATCGGTGGCGTAAAAATGTTGAAAACAAGAGGTTTGCTGTTAGCTAGGGTTATGAATACCCTACCCCACCCACAGGAGATGGTCATATAACAGTCAAACAAATGGGGCCAACAAAATGATAAAGAGTCAAAAGCATCTCTTCAGATAGGAGGAAGTCTCCGTGCCTAGGGATGCCTATAATTCCTGTATCCTATAGGCCAAATAATGTCAGGGGCCGAATGTATATCCATTTCCATCATTTCAAAAGCTCTCAAGTCTCAACCTTACCATGAATGCATGTTCTTATTGGTTAGAATTTTGAATTACAATATGGTTGTGCATTGCATAGGATCACCAATTACTCATGATCTTAAAGGGCTTTTTTGCTTCTATTCAAAAGATGAAATAATACTAATTAAAGTTTACCATATAATCATGATTAAGACTAAAACATTTGATGTCATAATTATTAAGGAGTTTTATAAATGATAAACAAGTTAGGTTAGACCTTAAGAAATTTGTTAATTGAAAATCAACCACTTTTTTAATTAACAGAAATATATATTAATTTTTATTTGACCACTTAAAATCTTCCTCCTTTCGACCTTCTGTAGTGATACACGTGATAGAGAAGGATAGGTCTGGTGCTTCATCTTCATCTATTTTTAGCAATGAGATGAAGTAGAAGTATTCAGTTCCTAAAGAGCTCCTGATCAATTTAGTGAATCAATTCCTCATACATAAACCGAATAAATGGCTTCACTCACCTTTTTCCAAGTCTTTTCCACACATAACTTGCGAACTTAGTTACGTTGGATATTGGATTTTAGTTTACTTATACTATCATGGAAAATTACGAGATAGTTTATGTCTACCTGAAATTTTCAATTACCGTTATAAGTAGATCAGTCTATAGTGAGTGATGAGTCTATAACTTGACTAAAAGAGAGAGTGCACTTAGTACAGCCTATAGTGTAAAAGTGTTAAGAAACAGTTCTTAAAGTTTGATTCTTTATGCAAATTAAAATCACTAAATTTAAACAATGAATTATTCAACAACTTAACAAAAAATTATTGTGCATGGCGTGCACGCAAACAATGAAGCATCAGGAAACTTTTCTTCAATTCTCAAGACCAAATTCTCATATGTTGGTAGAAAATATGACTCCAATATAAAATTTAAGAATACAGAAAATATGATGAAAATGTTAGTATTGTTGTTCTAAAACTTGGTTTAATACCTTTCAGTTACTAATTTTAATGTTTGACTATTACTCTTAAATCTCTATAGATTCTCACTATTATTACCCATCAACGTTCCATTTAATTTTACTATAACGTCATTCCCTCTTTAGTATATAAGGCACGCATCTCTGCTCCTTCCAGACCACCAATGCATCTTCTCTTCTCCTGATAGGACATGCATATTTGTTCTCTTTGCTTTCCTTTGTTTTTCTTATTTCTCGTACACAGTTCTTACTCTATCATTTGGAGTGCACCGAATCTGGTTGAGAAGGCATCAACTCTAGGGTCTAATTTTATTGTCCTGTTGCATCGTAGAGGAGGTATTTCTGACTTAAGGCAATAATTTTCACAACGCATTACATTTAAATAAGTTTTTCTGATTTAATTTTTATGTTATTTTCGCTAATAATCTAAGTCAAAATTTGTTTTGTTCTACGTTCTCTTTTTCAGGATATTGTTTTGTTCTTCATGTTCTTTGTTGAAAATTGTTCTATTCTTACTGTTGTTTGTTTATTTCGGTATAAGTCATAATACCATTTTATTCTTGCTGTTGTTTGTTTACTTACAACAACAGTAAAAAAAATTGTTTTGTTCTTCATGTTGTTTAATTATTTCTGTCTAAGTTATATTTGTTTCCAGATTCGATATCCAGTCTACGAATGAAACCAACATATGTTTTGAACTTACTATTTCTCACATAGATTTTGCCCCTATCACCATAACCTAGAAAATTATACCTGACCTCACGAGATTAGACTCTCTAGATGGGAGAAACTTGCAACGATGGTCTAAGAAAATTCTGTTTTACTTTTAGCAATACGAAATTGATTATGTGTTGTTTAAAGATATTCCTAGTAACAATACCAACCTTAAGATAACTAAAGATAACCGTACCGTTAGGGAAGTGTTGCTCAACCATATCATAAACCCATTATTTGATATTTATTGCAAGTACAAAACTGCCAAAGAAATTTAGGATGCCTTAGAAGTTAAATATAGGACCAATGATGTCAGCACAAAGAAATATCCAGTTCCAAGGTGATTAAAGTTTACTTTTGTTAATGATAAACTCATTATGAACCAATTACATGAGTATGCGGTATGAATATGTGTGAGTTGTTTCAAGTTAATGCCCTTATAGAGAAACTGCTTGTCTTATAGAATGTGTATAAAACTAGTTGAGGCATAAGAAGAAACAAATGAAGCTACAGGAATTGATAGGGCACATAAAGATTGAGGATGTCGACCGTATATGTATCATCCCACTCCTGCAAGACCCGAAACTAACATCGATAGGTGATGTCTAAGCTCGTGCCCCGCAAGAATGGCGTGCTAAGACACTCACTCATTCGAAAATTGGTATAAAAACTTTTTTTTTGTTTTCTTTGAAAACCACAATCACACATATTATGCGAAAGTTAAGCATCACATAGGGCCTACTCTCACTCATAAACACTTTCAATCATAGTAATAAAATCAACAATAATTTCAATAGTCATTTGGGCCCTTTCACAAATACAAAACGCTTTAGTTGTTTCAGAATACAAAAGGATGCTACAGTATACAGGATAAGGCCAAATCACTCACCCCTGCCTGTACTGTTAAGGTTAACGTTATTAAACACAAAAATGCAGGTAACTCCAATAAGAATGGTGGACACAACACGTCTTTCAACAACAACAAATACGGTCAGTTCAAATGCAAAAGGATTGATGGTGATTGTTGGTAGTGCCATAAGCCAGGCAATCTTGCTGGTTTTTTCCAAGCTAGAATCAACTATGAGAAGAAGGACCAAGGACAGAAACCATGACAGCTCGGGAAAGGAAACCAAAAGGGGTACTAACAAGGTAACCAAAAGAATTTTCGTAAGCCTCAAGCTAATGTGACTGAAGCTATTGGTGGTGATGACGAGGAGGTCATTACTATTGTGGTGTCCGAAGTCAGCCTTGCTAGAAATTTGGTGGAGTGGATCGTTAACACAGGAGCCACACGTCATATTTACATCAACAAAGACATATTCAAGGAATTGAATGATGCTTCTGATGGTAAGTTCGTGTACATAGGCATTTCCAGCAAAGATCCTGTCCAAGAAGTTAAGAAGGTCAATCTTAAACTCACCTCTAGAAAAGTTTTGGCTTTTGAAAATGTTTTATTTATTCCTGATGTTCGTCAAAACTTGATTTTTGGTGCATTACTTAACAGAGCTAGTGTTAAACTTACCTTTGATTTTGATAAGTTAGTTTTGACTAAGAATAGGAACTTTGCTAGTAAAGGGTTATGTAACGGGGGCTTGTTTGTACTTGATATTGAAATGAATGTGTTTACTTCTTTTGCTTATATTATTGAGTCTTTAGATCTGTGGCACTCTAAACCTGAGCATATGAATGTGAAGTCAATTAAAGAGGATGAAAACCTTAAACTTGTTGCCTAACTAGATCAACAATGAAATGAAAAAATGACAGATTTGTGTTAAGCCTAAACATTCTAAGAAACCTTTTAAGTCAATGACTGGAAGAGAGTCACAATTATTGGACTTGGTGCACATAAATTTGGGTGAGTTTAAGAATTGTGTGAGTAAAGGAGACATGAGATATTATATTACTTTTTTGGATGATTGTTCTCGATTTACTAAGGTTTACTTATTGAAAAATAAAAGTGATGTAGAGGAAGTGTTTATGAAATACAAAATGCTGAGGTTGAAAACCAATTGGAAAGGAAAATTAAGAAATTATGGTCTGATAGAGATGGTAAGTGTAAACTGATTTTCTTGCTGATTATTGTGAAAAAGTTGGGATTATTCATAATCTTTCAGCCCCTTATACACATGAACAAATGGAATAATCGAGAGAAAAAATCGAACATTTAAGGATATGATGAATGTAATGTTAATTTTCTCTGGTTTACCTGATTTTATTTTAAGGGAAGCTATTCTCTTAAATTCATATGTTTTAAATACAATTCCTCGTAAGAAACTAGATTGAACCTCTTATGAAATTTGGAAAGATTATCCACCTAAATTGAGTTTTTTGAAATCGTGGGGATGTCTTGTTAAGGTTGCTCTACCTGAACATAAGAGGAAGAAATTTGTACCTAAGACCATTGATTCTATTTTTGTAGGATACGCCTCTGATAGTGCTGCATATAGATTTATAGTTAAGGAAGAGAGATCTAACACTTATAGACTAATTGTGGAGTCAAGAGATTTCATGTTCTTTAAGAAAATATTTCCTATGAAAGTGAGTGTACAAGCTCCTAGAGAATTTGTCCCTATTTTTTCTACCAATGGTGACATAGATAAAGAGGAAATTGTTGAACTAAGGAGAAGCAAAAGAGCTAGAGTACCCACCAGTTTTGGTTCTAACTATATTACTTCCTTTGTTGTGAAAAAACCTGATAAGATAGATGACGTTTTTGTGGTCACGTATATTATTAAAGAAGATCCCAAAACTTATGAAGAAGCAATGAGTTCAGTGATGCTATCTTTTAGAAGCAGGCTATAGATAGTGAGATAGAGTCAATCATGTCTAATAAAAATTGGGTTTTAGTTGATCTACCTTGAGGGTGCAAGCCTTTGGAGTGTAAGTGGATTTTTTAAAAAAATTGAGACTTGAAGGAACCATTAAGAGGTTCAAGGCAAGACTTGTGATAAAGGCTTTAAACGAAAGGAAGGATCGGACTTTTTTAAGGATCGGACTTTTTTTTATACTTACTCTCCTGTTACTAAAATTGCATCTATAAGGATGTTGTTTGGTATTGCCTCAATATTTAAGCTTCATGTGTACCAAATAGATATTAAGACAACTTTCTTGAGTGGTAATCTTGCTGAGAAAATTTATATAGTCCAACCCGAGGAATTCAGAGTGTCTGATTAGAAGGAAAAAGTGTGTAACTTGGTCTAGTATTTGTATGGACTCAAATAAGCTGCCAAATAATGGCATGAAAAATTTGAAAGTGAGGTTTTCAAACATGGTTTCACCTCCTATGATTTTGATTCTTGCATTTATATGAAATCTGATGCCAATGATTATGTGATTATAACTTTTTATGTAAATGATATGCTTATTTTTTGTACTAGCTTATCTGTCAGTGATACTACTTAGAGTTTGCTAAAATCTTCCTTTAATATGAAAGATATTGGACTTGTGGGCTTCATTTTAGGAGTTAAAGTTGATAGGGCTGACTTTGATTTTAGGTTGAATTAAACTCATTATGTTGAAATTTATTTGAAGAAGTTTGGTTACTATGATGTTGAACCAATCAGGACTCCCTTTGATGCTAGTATTGTTTTGAAGCAAAATTTTGGTGATAGTGTAATCCAAGCTAAGTATGCTAAAATGTAGTGTGATATTCTTGAAGAACTAGTCTCGTCCTAATATTGCATATTGTTTAAATAGACTTAATAGGTATATTCATAATCCCAGTCAAGAGCATTGGAATGCTTTAATTCATTTGTTGAGATATTTGAAAAATACTATACATTATGTATTATCTTTTAATGGTTATCCTCTTGTATTGGAGGGGTATTATGATGCGAACTGAGTTACGAAGAGTGATGATATACACTCTAATAGTGGTTATATCTTTACCTTGGCAGGAGCTGCTATGTCTTGGAAATCATCCAAGCAAACATATATTGTGAGATCAACAATAGAGGCTAAGTTTATGACTTTAAAGTTAGCATGATGGGAAGCTGAGTGGCTAAGGAATCTCTTAGCAGATATCTCACTTTGGCAAAAAAACCAATTCCTTCTGTGTTCCTTCATTGTGATTCATAGGTTATCATTCATATTGTTAAAAACAAGGCATATAATGGAAAAAGTAGACATATTAGGTCGAGACATACAATTATTTGTACTTTAATTAGACACGGTGTAATCTCTCTAGACTATGTCAAGTCAAAGAGAAACTTAGTTGATTCGTTTACAAAAGCTTTAAGTATGAAACTAGTTTTAGAGTATGCTAAAGGGATGAGGTCGAGTCCAATTATGTAGTAAGTTCGTTACGGACGTCCGTTTTGGGGAACCAAGTTTAATAAGTCAAACGAAGTTATGTGGTGACTACTTACTTGTACTTTATTTGTGGAATAATACTAAGATACATTCAATTGTTGAATTGTGTCCCTTAGCATGACTTTATTGCATTTAATGAGGTTGGATGATTTAATTCTTAATGAGTTCCATAGCTCAAGTTTAGGTGGTGTGAGTAGTACACTCTTGATGGACTCACCAATATAATTATGGGGGGCTAGCCACCCTCCTGTGAGAGCATTTGGGCTATCTCCCTAAAGTGATCATGAGACCAGACATTTTAAGGCTGTTTATTTCTTTAGCAGGTTCTATCACCAAATTTCTTAGACATCATATTCAAGATTCAGTTCACCTAATTGTTTGCCTATTTTTCTCTTAGATTGTTACATTTTATTTCTCAAATTTTGGACCAAGTGGAGGATTGTTAGTGTTGTTGTTCCAAAACTTGGTTCAATGCGTATGTTTTTAATGTCTTTTCAGTTACTAACGTTAACATTTGACCACCACTCTTAAATCTCTACAAATTCTTACTATTATTACCCATTAATGTTTCTTTTAATTTTATTATAACATCATTCCCTCTTTACAATGTATATAAGACACGCATTCTAGCTACTCCTCCCAGACCACTCAGCGTCTTCTCTGCTGCTCATAGCACACACATATTTGTTCTCTTTTAGTTTCCTCTGTTTTTCTTATTTCTTAGAGAGAGTTCCTACTTTACTTTAGGAGTACACCAAAGCTGATCGAGAAGCCTTTAACTCTAAAATTGGATACCATTGTCCTGTTGTGCAGTGGAGGAGATATTTCTAACTCAAAACAGTAATTTTCACAACGCCTTATATTCAGATAAGCTATTCCGATATAATTTTTTTTTGTATTTTCGCCATCAGAAAATGCATGTTTAAAAAACAATCTTCACTTTTTATTATATATCAATATTTTTAGTCCCGTCGTGATAAGAAAAAAAAACGAGAAATCAATGAAGAAACTTTTGAGGAACTAGTGGGACCAATTTAGTTAAAGAGACATAATTGGGGATTCAGTTAGAATTGCTTTAATGTTAATGGATAATCAGCTTTGCATGCGGAAGAGGAAAGGAATATACTTGTGCAATTACACATCAATTTCTTTAAGAAGACAAAGAGTATATAAATTTACAGCGCAATATGTTGGGAGGATAATATATAAGAATAAATACATGTATCTCTCTATTATAGAAGTTCTCATATAAAGGAGGGAACAAGATGGAGCTGCATTGGCGCACGCATGATCTTCAACTCGATTCCCATTAACACTGTTTCCCAAATTTGCGTACTTGTCTACTTATTTTGGTCTACGTATTTTGTGGATGGTTCAACTAGTTCTTAACTCCTACAACTTACCCAACTTGTGTTGACGGCTCTTTGTCTCTCTCGAGGGAGGGACCAGAAATCCCAACTTTTTTGAATTATGCAACTCTTGCAATGACTAAAATCTCCTACCCTGTCTTCAGGATAAATGGATGCCATTGGATGGAGCGGGATTCTCTCAGTAGTGGAAAAACACACACTCTTCCTCTTTTTTTCTTTCACTTCCATTAAGTGAATTTGGAAAGGCCATTTACCCCTGGTTATAAATCAATAGACTAATGAGCATAAACAGGACAAAAAAGAGAGAAATAAAGGTATCTCCCACACATGTATGCATAATTACATCGACCTGTAGTAGAGCAAGCTCTCTAACAACGGTCACTACAGTTCACCATCTCCCAACAAGTAGTGCCTCGTCAGTACTAAGCAACAGAAACCAACACTTTTCTCTTCTAGAGGAAGAGCAATGCTTCAAATCATCTGCATTGTCTACTTTCTACTTCTGAGCTCAATCTTCCCACTGGGGTGTTCAACGTTCAACCTTACAGCATTTTCCACCCCACACCCCTATCCTGAAGCAGTTGCACAAGAGGTTCACAGGTACAATGCTGCTTGGATATTGTATATCCCTGCAAATTATGTTTCCTGACAGTTCATATGTTTTCTTTTTTCTCAATAATCTTAACTAAGTTGGCCTGCATTTGGTTGATACTTGATGTTTGTTGCTCACTGATGATTTTCAAACCATCTTCCTTTCTATGAGCTTGGAATGGGCAACTTTCACTGTTCATAGAGGCCTAGCATTTAGATTTTTGGCTAAAATTTACAGACAATGCCTAGTTATCTCGTTATCTTTCTTTAAACTAAAGTAAACCTTGGATCCTCAACATTTCGTCTTTTGGCGTTGTTTTGTTCTTTTGTCCTTTCATGGACCCCGTGTAATATTTATGGGCTTGTTGTATGGTAGGTGAGTGATGGATGTTTGCTAGCATTTAAAAAGTCTGAACTAATCTTCTTCCCCTACAATGCAGAAGAGTAAATGCTTCTATATCAAGAAGACAAGTCATGGAAAAGGAGGAGGCCCCGTGCCTCACAGGCAATCCCATCGACGATTGCTGGAAATGCGACCCTGAGTGGCCCAACAACCGTCAAAAGCTAGCTGATTGCGCTATTGGGTTCGGGCAATACGCAATGGGAGGCAAAAATGGTGAATACTACGTGGTGACTGACGACTCCGACGATGATCCGGTGAATCCAAGGCCAGGCACGTTGAGATACGGTGTGATACAGGATGAACCACTCTGGATTGTGTTTCCAAGTAACATGCTGATCAAGCTCAAAGAAGAGCTCATTTTCAATAGCTACAAGACCCTCGATGGACGTGGGGCTAATGTCCACATAGTGGGTGGTGGCTGCATTACTTTGCAGTATATAAGCAACATTATCATTCACAATATCCATATTCACCACTGCGTTCAATCAGGTCAGATTCTTATTCACTTTTTCCTTTTTTTTTTCTTTTGGTTTCTTCAGATTTAAAAATATCCTTTTTTCACATTTAATAGAATAACTGATAGATTGCAACTCTTTATGTGATTGGTGCAAATTAAGGCTCTGTGCAAATAGCTTTTGGACCTCCGCTTTTAATTGGAATCCAACTTTGTACTGTTGCTTTACTTAGAACTGTGGGGGTGGGGCTCAATAATCTGAATTTAATGACATGCTTTTTCCTTTAACAATTCCAAATATCAGGGAACACTAACGTGCGATCAAGCCCATCCCACTATGGATACCGCACCCTATCAGACGGGGATGGCATATCTATCTTTGGGTCAAAGGATATATGGATTGACCACTGCTCACTGTCCCACTGCAAGGACGGTCTGATCGATGCAGTGATGGGGTCCACGGGGATCACAATTTCAAACAACTTTTTCTCGCATCACAATGAGGTGATGTTATTGGGTCACAGCGACGACTATTCGCCAGACACGGGGATGCAAGTGACCATAGCTTTTAACCATTTTGGAGAGAAGCTGGTGCAGAGAATGCCAAGGTGTAGAAAAGGGTATGTGCATGTGGTCAACAATGACTTCACTGCATGGGAAATGTATGCTATTGGTGGCAGTGGAAACCCTACCATTAATAGCCAAGGGAATCGCTACACTGCTCCTTCTGATCCTAATGCCAAGGAGGTATATTATTATTTTTTCACACTCAAACTTTTTCTGTGTCTTAGCCTTCATTATTTAATGGGCCTATGCTCTCTAATCACCGAAACTAAGGGCTTTTCAAGGTGGGTCTCAACTCGAGCTATTTTGAGGTAAAAGTAAACACATAAAGTTTCAAGTGTTTGTAGGTAACGAAAAGGTTGGAGACTCCGGACGGTGACTGGAAAGGGTGGAATTGGAGATCGGAGGGAGACGTACTGGTGAATGGGGCATTTTTTGTGGCATCAGGACAGGGCCTAGAGGTTAAGTATGAGAAGGCCTACAGCGTTGAGCCAAAATCCGCTGATCAAATTGACTTCCTCACCATGCACTCTGGTGTTCTGGGTGTTGGTGGCAGGTTACTCTTCTTCCTTTACTTTCCATTTTCTCTTACCTGCAAACAACCACTTTACAAGGATCATTAGAAGCCAAAAACTCTTTATAGTAACATTCTTGAATTCACAGACATATGTGTTTGTGAGCTTAGTTTATTACGTGTTAATATACAGGGACAACAACCTAGGAATGTGGAGCACTGGAGGCAATGGTGGAGACGCGGGATCAGGGTCTGATGATGAGTTTTCGGACGATTACTCAGGGGGTGCTGCTCAATTGACAATGCCCTTTCTGTGTACTATTTTTGTGCTTTTGTTTGCAATCTCATGCTTGTTTTATTCTAACATTGTTATAGAGCTGAACTCCAAGCTATAGCAAGAACTTAAGCTTACTTGTTGGAACTTTTTCCTCATTTACTTTGAAAAACCTGTAATATATAAACATTTCAGCTAAATTTACAACTGGAAGTTCATTTCGAGGATCTTCTTTCTTTCTGTTTTTTGGTCGTGTGCAAGAAATTATTAAACCATTGAAGCTTATTGTGGCTCAGGAATCTTAGTGAACTACAGTAAGATCCAAGTTCATGATGGATTTGGTTATTCTTTCTAATGCGTCCATTAGGCTAAACATGGACGTGTTGTGAATACCGTATTGAATTTAGTATTGAATATCGGTCAATACTGAGTATCATTTCGGGTAATTTTTTAAATTTATAAAATAGTCCTTAAATTTTTTAGAAATTACAAAATAGTATATTGTTATATTGTACAGTTATATTGTATAGTTTATAAGTTTACATTAATCATGTTTCAAATAATAATAATAATAAATAATAACCAGAATTAATATGAAATAATAATAATTTTCAGATATTTCACATAAAAATAATAACCATAATTAATATAAAAAAGAAAATTATCATCATACAAGTATAAAATTAAGAACAATACAAAATATTTGAAATATTACAATTTTATTATATAATAAATAATAATTACATTAAAATATCAAATAAAAAGAACAATAAACATCCTTAACTTTCTAATCATTACAATTTACAATAAGAATTTATGATAGAAAAGCAACCAATTAGAAATGAAACTTGAAAAAATTATTTAATTTACTATTAATTAAATATATTATTTAATTATTTAATATATTAGTTATTAATAAGAATTTAAACAATTTTAATTTAATATTACATACTTAATTAACTAAAATTAATTATTAATAAAATTGTAAATAAATTAATTTAAATTAAATTTGTAAAATTAATTATTATATTTTTAAAATATATAAATTCTAAATAAAATTTGATTTAATAATTAAAATATATTTAAAAATAAATATTATTTTATAAACAATAAAATTTAAATTATTTATTTTAAAATAAAATATTTTTATTAATAATTTACTAATAAAAATTATATAAAATATTAAAATAAATTTAATTAAAAATAATTTATTTTAAAGTTTTATTTAATGTATAATTATTATGAGTAATAAAAAATTTTATTTTATTTTAAAAAAAAAATCATAATAAATAGTTAATTAAAAAATGTTTGCAAGGGAGGGAGGGGAAGCAAAAGTTTTTGAAAATTTTTAAAAATTTTTGTAAAAAGGTCCTATTTTTTTAAATTCACGGTATTAGTTGATATTTAGTCGATATTTTTAAACATAATTTCGTATCTTTTTTTAGTCGGTACGGTACATACCGGCCAGTACGATATGTAATTTAAAACAGTAAGCCAAAGCATGCATGGCAAAAAGGATGGGCTATATTATTACAAAATTACCTCCTAGTGGGAGATTTTAATGTTAGTCTGATTTTTATCATTTACAACTTCAATTGCAGACTAAGGTTTATTATAAGTTTCATGTATTTCTCTTCCCACATACATTACAAATAAAAGTTAAAAGATAACTTACATACAAGTGTGTGCCTATAATTTAATATCTTTAAGTTTTTATTTGATTTTTACTTAGAGATATAATATTCCTTTTATATGTGAATCACTCCATAAAAATAAAAGTTATGACAATTTAAATTGACATATTTTTATAAAATGTTACTTAAATGGAGAATAAATATTATAGAACCTAAAGATATGTTTGATTGGACGTAAGGTTTTGTTTATACCGAAAAATGAGTTCGGCCTATTTTTACTGTTTTGGCCGAAAACCCGAAGCTCAAAGAAAGCCCATGGCTCGAAGTCCAAAAGAAAGCCGCTGACCCTGACCCACCAAGAGTCCAGTGTCCAGCAAAGAGGAAAGTAGTAGAGTTGGAATTGGATTGGGAGTCTAGAAGTCCAAGTTTAAAGAGGAGATAAAAGGATAAGATGATAGTCACCAGCCCAAACTCTATCTCTATTGGATAAGATAGGATTTTATCCAAATCTTTATCTTTATCTAAAAAGATAAAATTTTATCAAGATTACAAGTTGAATTGGATTGGGACACTCAACATTTTCAGCTATAAATAGGAGTTTTGAAGTAGAAAGAAGGCTCTCCAACCTCTGACATATCAAAAGCCTGGCATCCCAGCAAATCTTTGAATTCTTTAGCTTATTATTTTCGACAACCTTTTATTTTTCCCTAGCCTAGTCCTTTCCTTTTCAATTGTTCTCAGCAAATTTCCAATTTCTTAGTCATTGCGTTTTGCCGAATTGTTTATCAATAAAGCAAAGTTCTTTCTGTTAGATTTTTGTCCCTTTCTAGCAATACACGGTCGCTTTGATTTCAGTCAGATTATGAGGCGCAATCTTTTTCCTTATTTCTTTAGTTTGGAATTACTTTAAATTCCTGACACGCTCGTAAATCGAAACAAAGGGCTACGTGTTAACCTTTAATCAAAATAAAGGCAAACATATTTTTGGCACCCCCGGTGGGACCCACGCAATGACGAGAACAAGATCTAATAAGAGTACTGACGTTTCCCTCGGTGGAGACGATGATATAGAAAACGTTGCAACAGCAACACAGGAAGACCAACCTCAACCCGTTGAGTTAAGTCAAGCAAGCAACATTGAGATCCTTTTAACAAAGGTTCTAAAGACCATAGAAAAATCAACAGCTGAAACGCGCACTCTCTTGAACACCATGGGGAGTAATCAAAAAGAGATTTTGGCTGCAGTCATTGGATTTGCCATGCCAGAGAAAGACAAAGGTATAGGCGGAGAAAAGTCAAGCAAGACATCGCGTCACGTTGAATCGCAGGCCAGCAAGCTACCAGTGGCCTCGGAAAATCAGCTAGTGGCACTCGCGATCACTCCAACTGGAGGCGAAGGGTCGTCAGCCAAGGCGGCCAAGTTAGGAGAAACTTCTCCCGTGAAGGTGCTCGAGGGGCAGTCCACCAAGATTGACAGCCCCAATAAGGAAAAACAGCTAGTGACCACTTACCAGCCACCGCACAGAAGGGATGAGACATCGAGTGTTGCTATGCCTCCGGTGTCCATCAACCACAAAACCCCTGTTTAGTTTCATAGCCACACTAGACCGGCGATTCAACCTCAACTCTACGAAGAGGGAATGAGCTCAGGAGGCAATGGGAGTCTGGTGACCAACCAAATGCAGGCACTCCTAAGGAGTACAAGTCACCAGGTTGTTCAGCAGCCGGTGACCATGGGCCAAGCAATGCACGGATAGAACACTCAGGCGATCGATCATGTTACCAGGGATGCACTTCGCGAGATCGCCCAAGAATTGTACGGCCCTGGGTTCAATCAGATTGTCCGACTTGAATTTAGGAAACCTTATCCTGAATTCATAGACAGAGTAGCCTTTCCCAGGAGTGTAAAAATTTCAGATTTCACGTTGTTTTCTAGAGAAGACGGGCAATCTTCCATCGAACACATAGCGAGGTTCACCACTCAATGCTCGAAATTTTCTAGCTATGACAACTACCAATACCTGTTGTTGAAATTGTTCCCAAATTTGTTAACTAGAGTTGCTTTCTCTTAATACGTGTCACTGCCAAGAGACTCCGTGTTTGGTTGGGCAGATATGACGAGTCTTCCATGCTCAGTTTTACAGAAGTGAGCCCGAAGTCAGTATCGTAAATTTGTCCAGACTCACTCAGCACGCCGGAGAGAGGGCAGATGACTTCATTGCCAGGTTCAAAAGGATGAGAAACAAGTGCAGGATCAATATTCTGGAAACCGAGTTCGTGAAGATGGCACAAAAGAGTTTGGACCTGGAGCTGAGGAAAAAGTTTCAAGGGATGGATTTTAGAGACTTTTTTGAGTTGGCTATGAAGGTGACAGAATACGAGGAGCTACTTAAAGAAGACCATAAGCTCAAAAAGCAGGCTATGGGGACTTTTTTCAAGGAAGTCCATAACACCGAAGTGGAGGTTGCTATAGCTGTCATATCCGATACTGGAAGCATAGTATGCCCACACCTGACAAAGATGCCTCCTGGAGTGTAATAAAACAGTGACAAGAGGGGGAGCAGTTGCACTTTTGATGTAAGCAAGACATCGAAAATTTTCGATTATCTCATGAAAATTGATTTTATTTTTTTGTCGGAAGATCACGTTTTACCTACCAAGGAAGAGACGAAGGCTAAAGACTATTGCAAATACCATAACGCATGGACTCATTCTACCAACATATGCTGGGTCTTCAGAAACGTGATTTAGGATCGCATCAACAGAAAAATTCTCAAGTTCCCAGAAGAAGCAATACTCATTAACAAGAATCCATTCCTAGTAGGGTTGGTGAACATAGCAAGCATTGATATGAGAAGTTGGCTCAACCAAAAAAGGAGGCAAGAGCATATGAATCAAGTGTGGAGGCCTAAAAGGTGGAACATGTGGAAAAAAAAAAGACGGCCTCACCATTACTTCTAAAAGGCAAGAGAGTATCAGTGCCCTGGAAAGGATCAGTAGCAGGGTCACTAGAAATAACAAGGAAGCAGGTGACCAGGTAGCTATCGACACTGGCGGTCACCTGAAATTTATCAAGCCATCGATGCCTAAGAAAGCTGGAGAGTGGATTCGGGTAGAAAGCAGGAGGAAGGATAAAAAGGAAATACTCACTACTGCTAAGAAAAACGGTAAAACAAAGAAAAGAAGGTTGCAGTGCAAGAAGTTGGCCGAGAGACTATTCCGAGAAAAAGAAGAACTGGAAACGAAACTTCAAGTTCAGACCGTGACTCACTTGGTGGAAAAACAACAGATGCTTGATAAGGGGAAGAAGTTAGTCAACAGGACCAAGCAGATGGTAGAGCACTATGAAGGAGGAATTCGGAGGAACAAGTTCCGAAGAAAGGCCACAGAGGATGGTGGTATCGAGGACCAAGAAGAAAGTTATTTTAACGTCGGTGATGTCCCTGTTTATTACCTGGGAGCCGCTTCAGTGTTATTACCAACTATTTTTTGCCGTATTGATCCTGATGATGAGGCGAAAGACAGGCCGAGAGATGAAGGAAAAGTTGCGGCTGTAGAAGAAGAACAAAGTCCAGTGGAGAAATTCTCAGAGAAAACGCAAGACACCGAAGAGAGCAAAGCTCTAACGTTCGACAAGTCGTCGACAGTGAATTACACTAAACTACTGTACATACAGGCTTGCGTCAATGGAAAGCCACTTAACAGAGTTTTGGTAGACAATGGAACAGCTGTAAACTTGATTCCCTTGAATGTGCTATTAGGATTTGGGAAAAGAGAAGAGGACATCATTGCTACAGACCTAGTGGTGACTGCGGTGACCGGGGACATAGCAAGGACTAAGGGAGTAGTTCCACTACAAATAACAGTGGGGAGTAAGACGTGTGTGTCTGCTTTCTTCGTAATCAGCACTAACGCGAGTTACAAGTTGCTTCTGGGCAGGGACTGGATTCACGCAAATATGTGTGTGTCGTCCTCTCTTCATCAGTTCTTATTATTCTGGCATGGCGACAACGTGGAAATGGTTAAGGCAGACAATAATCCTTTTAGTGCTGAAGTCAATTTGGTGGATGCCTGCTATTACCACGGAGATATCACACCAATTACCTTTGAGGAATCGGACAAAGAAGGCAGGCCCACTCTGATGAAGTTCGCTAAAGACAAGCATTTGCTACTCCAAGCACGTGGTGCCAGTGAGAAGGACAAAAACATCAGGCCACCGAGGCCGATGGAAGAAGATGTTGGCCAGCCAGGCCAATGACTGCTCGAGGAAGTAAAGAAGGGTGGCCAGTGGCTTCAAGGGTCACCCAGGAAGCAATTTTGCAGCAGATTAAGAAACAACTAGTGGTCAACCATGAAATCGAGATGTTCGGGACCGAGTTAGTTTATGAAGGAGAAATCTCAGAAATAGTAAGAGATGAAATAAATCTGGAGGAGCTACAAGTCGCGCACCCAAAATGGAAGATAAGAGACTCCAAGTGAAGGACCCTCTAGAAGAAATCAACTTGAGTTCTGCCGAGGATCCTAAAGTGACATATATCAGTCGCCTTGTTAGTAAAGAATTACGCGAGGAGATAACAAAGCTGCTTCATGAGTACAAAGACTGTTTTACATGGGATTACAAGGATATGCCAGGGCTAAGTAGGAGTTTGGTAGAACACCGACTGCCCATCAAGCCTGAATTTTGTCCCTTTCAGCAACCAGCCAGGAGGATGTCTAAGGAAGTCGAGATGAAGGTGAAAGAAGAAATAGAAAGACTTCTCAAAGTAGGCTTTGTTAGACCAGCGAAGTACACTAAGTGGCTAGCAAATATAGTCCCTGTAGTCAAGAAGAACGGGAAAATTAGAGTGTGTGTAGATTTCTGGGACTTAAATGCCGCCACACTCAAGGATGTGTATGTAATGTCGGTCAGTGACATGCTTATTGATGCCACAACTAACCATGAAATATTAACATTTTGGGATTGTTTTACTGGTTACAATCAAATCAAAATTGTCGAAGATGATATTCATAAGACAGCGTTCTAGTGTCCAGGGGCAATTGGTACATTCGAATGGGTTATGATGCCTTTTGGGTTAAAGAACGCAGGAGCGACTTATCAAAGAGCCATGAACCTCATCTTTCATGATATTATTGGAAAAATTGTCGAAGTCCATATCGATGACGTGGCTATTAAGTCTAAAAAATAGGGTGACCATGTAGAGCATCTCAGGCAAGGATTTGAGAGACCGAGGCGACACCAGCTTAAACTCAATCCGTTAAAGTGCGATTTTGGAGTCAGAGATGGAAATTTTCTCGAGTTTTTGGTACATCAG
>JANZXP010000005.1:40441017-40482824 GCA_027576715.1 Erythroxylum flavicans
GTACAGGACATTATCTGTATCTGAAAGGCGCTTAGTCACAATAAATACTAACGAATGTGGAGTCTCATATGCATCTGCATTTGTACATTTATGATTATGAATTATATGATTATGAATCCATTTCTAAAATTGTGATGATGAAGTGATATATTATATTTGAGTAACTATTTATAGTGTGATTGATTGGGATATACAAGATCTGAAAGAGAATATGAAATGCATGACATTCAATATGTCTTATTTAGAAAAGAAATGTTGTGAATTTGGATGGATGTGAGATATTTGTGTATTTGCCATGAGTGAGCACATTAATGAGGTTCACTTACTGAGTTCACAAAACTCATCAAAAATTGCAATGTGGCTTTTCAGGTACGAGAGAGGAGACATATTTTCTAAAACAAACTAGTACTATTGATTTTGGACTAAATAATGGCTCAAAGGTCGGTCAGCTGACATCTGAGGAGTCATAGATTGTGTATATGTAGTTCTCATTTCATGTAGATCTTTTGTATAAAGAGTAGTAAACTCTTAGATACTTTGAGGATGTATATATATTTGTTTAAAAGAAAGTATTGCTACAATGTAAATTTTGTTAATGAACGAAATGAGTTTGAGTTGAGTTTTAAAGTATTTTGTTATTCTATATGATGCCATATAAGTGATAGTGTTTGCTCTAATATGTCATTGTCATAGTGTATGTTCTGGAATATCCTCTGGATGTTTGGGTATATACTTTATGGTAGTGGGTTGTTACAAATTTTTGTATCAGAGAATGATTTGGCATCCATAGGGACATAGAAGAACATTTAGACATGATATTGAGTAAGAGATTCAGATAGTGATCACAACTATTTTTGTTATAGGTCATCTGTTATAATAGATCAAGTTAGAGAGTCAACTGACATAGAGTTTATAGGAGTCAATAGAGAGTCTCCTATACCTGAGTTTCCATATATGCCTTCAAGAATCTTGGAGAGGAGGGAAAGGAGATATAATATGCTTTGAAAGCAGGGGGCTGTTGACTTCTACGAAATTATAGACCCTGCTAAGGCAAAAGGATAGTTAGAAAGAACTGGAATAGTGTTTGGTCAGATAGACTATGAGTCAGATGAAAGGTTTGACTATGCAGTCTCACTTCTCTAAGGTCCAACAAAATAGTTGTAACACCCCATTCCCAACTGATATATGCACATGTGTCCATCAGATACACGTGTACATGTTTGTTAGAAATGACATGTTAACTATCTCACCTTCATTGTACATATCATGGCATCACACACTAAACCATCAATCGCACATTTTCTAAACTCAAAAAATTATCATACTAATCAAAATCCATAATTTACATCGTTTCATACAACATAATACCATCCCAGGTTTATAACATTATCGTATGAGCTTAAACAACTCAGTACACACCAAATACAATAAACATGAAAATCTCAGCTGACCGACCTCTGAGCCAAATCTGACTTGGATAGTTACACAAAATATGCTTCTACGGAGTCTTAAAAGCTAGGTCGTCTCACTCTCGAACTTGAAAAATAACGGTGCAATTTTGATGAGTTTTACGAACTCAGCAGAGTAACCATCCTCGATGGTTCACTCATATCATAAAACAAGATCAATTATAATAGTATATCTTTACACCAAGAAGACAATAGCATAACAAATAGCAGAATTTAACTTCTTTGATGCAGCATCTTGCAAGATGTCAAGTGATGATGATCCAAATTAAAACAAAATCTAGGAGTTTGTGGGAGTAAGGAAGAATTTCGGTGTGGAGAGTGTAGAGCGTAAAGAGAAAGGAAGCTACCAAAACTCCAAAGGTGAAGATGACTCATCACTTGCCTAACTCTTTGAATGCAACGTGTCTTGGTTTACAATGGCCACATGTCACACATGAAAGTGTGACACTTGTTCTTCACTAAAGCAACCTACATGTCTTCATATATGGCAGCCAAATGTCATTTGCTAATTACTCCAATTGTCACACATTTACTAGTCCACTTGTCACACTTCTATTTGTCTTTTATTTTCACATTTTCCTAGTCCAAAATACCATAAAATTTTGATAAATTTCTAAAATATCTGAAATGTCACCCAAAAAATGTGAAATTAATTCTAATACACACCAATTTAATTTTAAGACAAATAATCCATAATTCACATTAAAATCACTTATACCCAGAAAATATCAATAAATGCATGTACAAATAATTGTAATGTGCAAGATTAATAATATCGTGTATGTGTAAGCCACATTATGCATATGTATGAATTATACTTCCTTATTTCTTAATGACCTCTTATAAACACTATTTTAACCTTATCCTAAATAACAGGATATTACAACTCTCCCCTCCTAAAAGAAATTTCGTCCTCGAAATTCTTACCTGATGGTTTAAATAGGTAGGAATATTGTTTCCTCATATGATCCTCCATTTCCCAAGTTGGTTGCTCAGTCGAGTGATTTCCCCAAAGGACTTTCACCAATGTAATTACTCTATTTCTCAGTTGCTTTGTCTTATAACCCACTATCTGTACTGGCTCTTCAACATAGCTTAGATTACTAGCAGCCTCAATATCTTGAGTCGGTAACACATGTGTTGGATCAGATCTATATCTTCTTAACATGCTCACATGAAACACATTATGCAATTGAGACATCTCAATAGGCAAAGCTAATTTATATGCTAAAGGTCCTATTCTCTCAAGAATTTCATAAGGACCAATGTATCTCGGGCTCAACTTGCCCTTTTTATCGAATCTTAGTACACCACGCCAAGGCGACACTTTCAAAAATATTCTATCACCAACATTGTATTCCATATCCTTTCTATGCTGATCCACGTAGCTTTTTTGTCTATCCTGAGCCGCTTTTACTTGACTTCGGATCAATTTCACCTTCTCTACAATGTTCTGTATTAGTTCTGGACCCTCAATCATTCTCAAACCTTCCTCATCCTAGTATAGAGGTGTTCGACATTTTCTGCCATACAACACCTCATACGGTGCCATCCCAATGCTGCTATGATAATGATTGTTATAAGCAAACTCAATCAATGCTATATATTGATACCAAGCTCCCTGAAACTCCAATACACATGCTCTAAGCATATCCTCAATAGTCTTGATAGTTCTCTCACTCTGTCCGTCTGTCTAAGGATGAAATGCTATACTGAAATTTAACTGTGTGCCCATAACTGACTGTAAGCTCTTCCATAATCTCGAAGTAAATCTGAGATCCCTGTCTAATACAATAGACAATGGAACCCCATACAGTCTCACAATTTCTGTTATATATCTCCGAGCCAACTGGTCTAATGTATTATTCTCCCATACTAGTATAAAATGGGCCGACTTAGTTAATCGGTCCACCACAACCCATATTGCATCATTCTGCCTCGGAGTCTTAAGCAATCCCATTATAAAATCTATAGTAATTCGTTCCCATTTCCACTCTGGAATAGGTAACGAATGCAATTTTCCAATTGGGGCCTGATGCTCAGCCTTAACCTGTTGGCATGTTATACATTTAGAAACAAACTCCGCTACTTGCTTTTTCATTCCAGGCCACCAAAAATGTGGTTTCAATGTGTTATACATCTTGGTAGTACCCAGATGCATAGCATAAGCGGCCATATGATCTTCTTCTAAGATTTCCTTCCTCAGATCATCAACATTAGGCACACATAGTCTCTGCTCTCACTTAATTACTTGTTTGTTTAAATTCTGTTTCAAAATGATTGAATAAATGAGGCTTGATTGTTGATTCCAGACAATGAAGGTCTGATGACTATGATATTAGATTGTGATATTGAAGTGCTGCTTGTATGGGAATGTGCAGAACTATGTGCTTCATAATATGATTGATTGAGTTGATTGTGTACTGGATTTTCGGACAATATTTGTCCGAGGTGTTTTGATGCATGAAAATGATATTGGAAGTGCTGATTGAATGTGAATGCGTCTGCCTAAATGATTATCTGATTCTCAACTCAAAAGTTGAATGCCAGACCTAGTCCGATGACTACTGCTATTGTGACTGTTACTGTAACTGATACTGTGACTGATATACTGTTATATTACATGCTAATGAAAGTGATTGAATTTGATAACTAAACTGTGACATGCACTTCATTCCGATACATGTAATATTAAAGAGTTGTGACTGGTGTTGCTACTGATATTGTTACTGATAAGAGCTTTAAGCTCCCGCATATGTGGTTCCAGCCTATGGCTCATTGTGATCATGAAATCACAGACTGACTGACTGAGCCCGATAATTCAGGATACTGTAAAAGCACATAGTCACAACAATATAAAAATGAATGTGAGTCTCATACGTATCGCATCCGCATATAATTTGAATTCATTGAATGATTTGCAAAGCTGTGTGAATGTCATTATTAACTGAGAAATGATTTATCTGTGATAGTATTTTATACTTGTCAAGTGGGTTTGAACTGTATGATTACATATTATAATTGATCTTGATTTATGACTTGAGTGAACCATCGAGGATGGTTACTCTACTGAGTTTGCAAAACTTATCAAAATTGTACCGTTGCTTTTCAGGCTCGAGAGTGAGACGACCTAGCTTCTAAGACTCTATAGAAGTATATTTTGTGCAATTGTTACAGTCAGATTTGGCTCAAAGGTCAGTCAGCTGGGATTGTGGACATAGTTGTTTTTTTTAGTTTATAGTATTTAGTGCGTATTGAGTTGTTTATATTCATAGGACAATGTTTTATGAACATGGTTGATATTGGACTATATGAAACAATGTAAATTATGGTTTTGATATAATGTGATAACATTTTGGGTTTTTAAAATGTGTGATTGATAGTTTAGTGAATGATGCCTTGTTATGTACAGTGAAGGTAAGATAGTTAACATGTCATTTTTTATAGGAATGTACACCTATATCCGATGGACACACGTGCATATGTCAGTTGAGAATGGGGTGTTACATTTTATATCCCAGAGGGGCTAAACTTACCGATAATTTGCAAGAAGAATTATACATCTAATTACATATGAATTCAACTCCAAATATTTGTGCATATCAATCAAATCTTATATTATTTTCACCATTCTAGTGTTTTTAGATCTTGAAAATCCAAAGTTGAACTAGATACACCAATTAACATGTAAGAATTATAAGGACCTCTACTTTAGTCTCTTTGTCTTCTTTAAATGAAAAAAAGTTAACGTACTTAGTGCACAAGACTCCCCGCTTTGTATGGGGTCTAGAGAGGATCATAATGTATGCAACTTTCCTTTTGTATTTTTACAAAGAGGTTGTTTCCATGGCTTGAACCTATGACCTTATGGTTATAAAGGAGCAACTTTACTAGTTACTTCAAGGCTCACCCTCTATTTTCTATACACATATAAGAATCAAACTTTGTTGTTTATTCGTATATACATTAATTGGCTGAAGGTATCTTTGCCCTCTAATATTCAACCAAAATTTAAGTTGGAACCAAACATTTCATAAAATATAAAAGAGACCATAATGTTTCAAAAGAATGTTTAAAATAACGCTTCAGTTGATGGAATTTTTAGGATTCTATCAACTATATTAACGTGGAATTTTTTAAAGGGTCTACGTGAGCCACGTCCAATGTTGATTTGAATCCTGAAAATTAAATCCAGACTTAATTTAAGGATTAGGGTTTCATCCACACAACTTAATATCTAACACTTTTACAAGAAAACATCAAATTTGTAAAGGTATCGACAACAAGAAAGATCAAAGATGAATTCAAACAAGCTACACTCTTATTGGGTAATATGACCTAATAAATGAAACTGCAAAAAGAAGAAATTAAAGAAGACAAGATTCGTAAGACCAATCATGAATAAACACAAAGAATTCACAAACATGAAATCAAAAATTGGTAACCCTGGACTTAAAACTACCGCAACGATATATTGTTAACTAATCATAGAAATTAAAGAAATTATGTCTACAATGATATTCAGGATCGATTGTAAGTGGGTTTGAAGATATTGATCAAGCAATTGGACTCGTATACTTAAATAACATTGCAACATCTTTTGATAAGAGGAGTGATTGTATCCATATTGGAAACTCATATTTTCTTATGGAATAGAATAGTGGTCCTATGTGCTTCTTGACATTCCTTAGGTACCTGCTTTTGTAAAAGTGGGTGCAGTCTTGCGCAATTGCTTGTTTCTTGTTTTGTTTGTGATATTGGAGATACTAGAAGTATAATTGTACTTAGAGGTGGAATTAGTTCTGGAGCTAGTTCTAGAGTTGGTTCTGCATCCATTAGTAGACTTAGCTTAGGAGCTTCAATAGGTGGATATGTTGGTTCTGCATCCATGGTTAGGCCTGCCTTGGGAGCTTCAATCAGTGGATCACTTGAAAGTGGATATTCAGGTAAGTCCTCTGGATGACCTGTAGCAGGCGGATCAATCTCGCCAAATGGGAATGGAATTGGTGCTACTTTAAGAGGGGGAGGGGTTGTTGGATCATCAGTGGGTAGATTCTCAAATTAAGTTAAAAGTTTAATTTTTGGGGTCTACGTTAGCATTTAATTTGGTTCACACAGACTCCTAAAAATTAAAAAAATTATAACAAAAAATTGAGAGATCTATTTTAAACATTTTTAATGTTAGAATAAACTTTTTTATAACGTGAAACATTTTGAGGTACAAGTCACTTTCAAACTATAGGAAGGGAATGAGGCAAAGAAAAATAAGTTAGTAACAACTATTCATCCTTTAAAAATAATTTTAACAAGCAAATTTTAAGCAATTGATAAAATTACTCATTTGTAACTGAAAGATCAAATATTTGAATCACTGAAATAACCTTTTTGTTTACAAAAGGAAAGTCACATACAATACATATCCCTCCCCCACCGTCATAAAGTACGGCGCCTTGTGCAATAAGATTCGTGACTTATTCATCCTCCAAACATAAACTTCTCAAATTGAACTATGTCAATACTCTGGAGTTATATATATAACCCTTTCAATTTTAAAATATTATTATTATTTCAGATTTTTTAAATTTTTTATTACACATGTATCAAATTATTTCAACTAAAATGATCATTTTAACTATTTATTACACACGAAACTTGTATAATTAAATTATTATAACTCAATTTTAAGAATAATTTTTATTTGATTAATTTTAAAAATTAAAATTTTATTTTGTAGGATTCCTAATATGAAAAGATTTTATTATATTAAAACAATAAAATAAATAAAATATAAAAAGAAGTTCATTATATATATTTTCTCCTTTGAGTTAAATGGATATTAATTCAGTATTAGTTTCCAAATTATTTAGATTCAGTTTTCTTTAGGATTCAAACAGCTATGCAATCACTGGGAAAGGAGAGAAAATATATAATTAGACGAGTAAACATTAAAAGTGAAACAGAAGAAATGATAAGATGAGCGTACCATACATACCAGATGTTTGTGAGTTGGAGCATCTGTTTTCCTTAAGGTGTTTCAACCCTATGTCATTTTATTTGGTCTATATATTTATGTAGGGTTAAAATTTAATGAAATAAAATAAGAATTGATTAACTAAAACAAAAGATCTGATCCTAATATTGTAGCTCGTAAAATGTACATTATTGACTACTTAGGACCCTGATATTGCCTTGGATACAATTGACATCTAATTAAATATTGAAAAAAAAGGTAAAGGACTCAATTTATGATCAAGGAAATCAATAAATTCAATACTTTTCTTTTTCTTTTCTTTTTTCTACCGAGGGAACATAATAAGGACAAGAACGAATCACAGCATATTCTCACAAATCATTCTCATGTGCAGTGCGGCAAATTTGCTAACAAATTCCGTACATTTTTTCCCTTTTAAAATTACATTTTATGGCTGCTTCTTCTTGATTTCTTTAATGATTTGATTGAGATCATATAGAAAGGGATTAAAAGAAAAAAAGAAAAAGTAAGAGAAGACAAAAATTAGAAAGAATAGCGCACCAAAATGGGGATGAGCATTTTTCCCATGATCTCCCACTCTTCCGTCCTCTTTTTTTCCTTTTCTTTATGGTGAACATCCAACCACCAGATATCAGCTAAACAATAACCATATCGTCACCCCCTCTCTGCCCTGCGATATCTGCCAGTCTCTTCCATTTCAACTCTCGCTGCTCTTCCATTTCTATTGCGTTGGCCTCTTTCTCTGCGTACTGCCTCTGACACTCTTCAAACAATTCTGCATCCATCTCCAGAAACATTTTTCTAACATTGACTGTCAGCCCATGAACTGCCTGGTTCCAATGAGTCTGAATATTCTTCTCCAATGCCTCAAATATAATTGGCAATATAACACCACGATTCTGAGCAATTAAGCTCACTATGTGCTCATTATTCCACAAAAACAGGGCTCGCTCCGCAACCTGCAATCGCAATTTGGCCTAAGAGAATCTTCCAACATAATAACAACAATAACCTCATTCGTCTGCAGTAACACATTGCACAAGAATATAGTTGATTCCATAACTGCAGAAATAGCTTATTGGAAGAGCCATAAAGGATCAAAACGAATGTATCACATGCAAAATGAAAAAAGAACTCCATGCACATATACCACCACATACTGTTTATTTCTGATAAGAAAGAAAGGGAGTCGCTTAAATGAGTTCCAAACTGTAAATAATACGGTCCACTTGTTGAAAAATAATGTAGAAAGAAGAAATCTTGTAGGCAATCATATTAATATTCTCTACCACACAAATCCTGAGAGGAAATAAAAATGACATAGCAATTCCCACGGCCCATATCAAATGATCAAAACAAACTCTTTTGTGCATTGTATAAATAAGTGATAGCAGAAAGAGAATCAGAATTTAAAACAGCTTATGTTTTGAAAGAGAATTTAGTTCAGAAATATGTACGTAATTTCATCCACCATGCTGAAATCTGCTCGAATCAAGATCTTCAATAAACAAGTTCAAGCCAACCGAAGAAGAAAATGTTATGAGCAAAAAATCAGCCAAAATCAATTAACAGACAGCAACTAGCAATTGATTTTCAGAAGAAACAAGGAAACAAAGCAAAGGCAGTAAGAACGTAGAAGAAGCCAAAGAAGAATATTTCAATCATCAGGAAGTACCTCCTATACCTACATCACAGCTTCAAATAATATCACATTTAATCCCAAGGAAATCCTCAAGGACCAATAAAAACAGGCACACTTGATATTTCTATAATTGAAGCAAAATGACCAACACAAACAGTTTCAACCTCACTAAATAAAAAATAAAAAGCATGAATAGGTCAACAATAGACCACTATTTTATATTATCAACTTAGTTTTTGTAAAGAAGCCATATCAGCATCACCATTAATAACTTATGCCCAGGAAGCTACAGAAAACATAATTTATAAGGAGAATCTACAACATAATACAAACAACATAGATGAAATCAAATGGGTAGCATAAATCATTTCAACATTGACACCAAGCTTCGATAAGCCACAGATATCATTTCAATGCAACTCAATATGGTTAAAGGCTTAAAAAAACTCAATATAAAATTGGAAAGGAGAACTGGTAAAGCAAAAATCTTGATAAAAGAACAATATAGACAACAGACTATATAATTAACAGAAAAACATTTATCTTGGTTAAACTACAAATCATTCCTCTTGCACCAGTTTGATACTTAACATTCTCATGTTATTTAGTTGTATGTTATATTAATTCACAACATTATGTAACGTACAAAATCAAGTGCTCCAAAACATTAACTTTACTAACATTCGTACAAACCTGAAAATGGTAGCTAGTAAGGCAGCGAGCAATTTGCCTGAAAAGGGGAACCATGCACCGCTGAAACTCGGCAGACTGCGTAGCCTCCAGCACTTCCTCAAGCTCTCCAAGAAAGAGAACTTCCTTCTGACAATTGGTCACAGGCCAGAATTTCAATAGCCCCCTTATGACCGTATCTGCCAACTTATAATCCTTCTCAACAAACTGAACAATACAATAAGACAGCTGCTGATGATACAACGAAACGGGCTTCGGCTTATGCAGAGGAATCAATGCCCTTACAAGGAACAACTTATGCTCCTCTTTCATTGGCAAAGCAAACCCATTAATAATACTCCCTAAAATCTCCAACAACTCTCCAATCCCACTATGCCTCTCAGTCTCATATATAAACCGATAGAATATATTATTAATCGCCTTCCTTATAAAAGGACGGTGCACCATAAATTTTCCATAGATCCTATGAAGAATCGTCTTCAAATACTCCCTCTCTCGCGGGTCCTCCGAATCAAACAAATCTAATAACTTCAGCACAAATGAATGATCAATGTACCTCTTCGCGACCTTCGTGTCCGTATCAGACGAGACGACGTACCTCAACAGAAGCTCGTAAACTAGCTGCAAATGAGGCCACGAAGGCTCCAGACACGGCTCCTCCTCCTCCGGATCGGCGGCCTCCTGGCCGGTGTTCTCGTGCGAAGCCGGAGGCAGGCAACGGAAGACGTTGACGGCGACCATTCGGATCATCTCCTCCTGACAAACCTCCGTTATCTTACCCGACCCGGATTGGATGAAATCCACAAGCTCTAGAAGTGTCTGCCTCTTGATTTCCTTCTCGCGGACCGATTTCAACGTGTCGCTGAAGTCCAACTGGAAGCAACAAATCTGGAGCTTTCTAAGGAACAGGTTTTGCCGCTCCGATACCGGCACGTCGCGGAAGAGAGGGAGAGGCTCCACAGCGTTCATCGGCGGTGGAACGGTAACCGGCGTCGGGCCTTGTGAAGTTGGAGGAGCCGCACGTGACGCGTGATTTACCACCACATTCGAGTTAGGACCCGAACCGGAGTTCCTACCCGGCGGTCCGAACCCGTATTCGCTGCCCTCCGATTTCGAGGGCTTACGCCCACCTTTCATGATTTTCTTGAACATCCTTCCTTCAAACCCTAACCCTACTACCAAACGCGCCCACACACACCCACGGAGATTATTTGTGAATCCTATTATCAATATTAGTGTTAATCAGATGGTGATAAGGTGGTCGGCGTCAAAGAGTTAGGATACGACGGAAAGGAGCGAATCAAATCACGAGAAAACGGATCTGAGATACAAGTCGGAGACCAAAGGAAGCCAACCGGAGATGAAATTCCCCTGTGCCCGAATCCAAATGACCAATCATTGGAACCGATCCCCGGAATGCCGGTCAGCTGATCAGACGGCGGAGGTTAATCCCATGCATGAGAGGGAGATAGAGACGGTTTTTAGAGAGAGGGAATGAGATTATGGGAGGGACAATAGTGGGAGATAATTAAGGCAGAGAGAGTTCAAACAGATGGAGAGCCCAGAGGAGGAGAAAAGGTAATTTTGAATTTGATTAATCATTTAACAAATATAACTGTTTTTGTTTTCGATGTAAGTAACATCTCACTCTTCACTACTCACTTTTTTCTCTTTCATTTCCTATATTTATCACACATACCTCCTTCTTAACAATATATTACAGAATGTTTTTATTGTCTCTTTGGAAATTAAAAAGCTATATATAGATAGACTGTTGGTTGGACACGTGTTGGGACTGTTGCGTGTAATTGGGGTGGCAATGATGTAATATTTTGCTTTTCACTTTATTAGGGACCAATCCGCAAAATTAGCGTACGAGATGGGACGACGCTCAGAGAAATTTGGATCTCTTCTCTTGGGTTGTGGGAAGAAATAGGCTGGAGTATGAGACCTTTTGTGAAAAACACACCCGCCAGTATGCTGCAAGTTCTCGGTCTCTTTTTCTTAAAATGATTATATATCATATCAGAATCAGACTTCTTTTACACTCCATGAAAACATAAGGCCAACAAAGTTAAAATAAAAGTCAGAAATATTTAATATCTACTTATTTTGACAATAGTTGATTACTGTTTATATTAAAAATTTTAATATAGTATCAGAATAAGTTTGATCCGAATTATTAATTTTTTAATTATCTATTTAGATGTTCAGTTTCAACAGCTTGGTCTAGTTATCACTGTGTTTATTTTCAGTTGCACTTGAGGGGAGTGTTGGAATATCTTATATTGACTAACATAAAATTGTTAAAAGATTTATAAGTGATAAAGGCCAAATATCTAAATAATTAGTTATAGTCATTTTAATAATTATTATCAGTCAACTATAAATTCTGCCCATGTTAAAAATCCTACCAAGAACAAACTGCTTACTAATGTGTTGCTAGATTTTGCCTTTTCTTATTTATAATTAACCAATTATTGGCATACTTGATCACAATCCATTAGATACACGAGGCAAATTCAAAGTTACACATGGGTTAGATTAGGAGGACATCACTTGTAATTTCCCCTGCCCGTAATTCATTGGTGAGTTTGTTCTTTTTCCAATTAATATACACGAGAAGCGATATCTTTTCTGACATTTCGTAAGCGTTAAATCATTTTTACTTTATAAATAAATTTCCAATATACTCTTGACAATTATAATAATTTATACGAAAATAAATTATGAGGTAGGTCTATAGTAATAATATTGTAATTTGGAATGATAATAAATTTTGTTTATATTTCATTATCAAAATGAAAGTATGAATGAGAAAAAACATTGAAAAAAATTGGTTGATTATAAGGATGACAAAAAGGTCCGTCCCAGCCTGAAATCAACAGGTCAGGTTTGAGTTGACTGAACTTCAAGTCCAGTTTTCTTTGCTCGATTGGGTCTCGGGCAAGACTTGAGCTCGAGCTCGAGCAGCCTGGGCTCAAGCTCAATCTAATTACTTAAAATTATAAATATAAAATTAAACATGATAAATATAAACTTTCTTGAACTTCCATTATTATCTCCAAATAAATATTGATTACGTTAAAACAAATAATGAAGTATGTCACACAAACTTTTAAAAAAAATACTTTTTTAGTAAAAAAATTACGATTACTATTTTTCATATGTGTAATAAATAAAAATTTTAAAAACGCATTCTAATTTCCTAATTTATAATAATTGTTAATTTTAATTCAATGTTACGAAAATTGTACAGAAATTGATAATATTTTTTGTATTGATATGAAATAGTATTGGTATAAGTCAATACCAGATACTCTTTTGAATAAAATTTTAAAATTATAAAATAATTTTTAATTTTATATAACTAAAATTTATTCTATTATTATAAGAGGTAAGTCTTGAGAGTCGATGCCCTTTTAGCTATGGAGTTTATGTCTCAACTAGCATACTTGAAGTCTTAGCTACATTTATCTTTGTTTATCTTGGAGCTTTTATAGAAATCTACTTTATCATATTGTAAATGGTTTCCTATCATTCCCGTAACCCTCATCTAGTGTTCCTGTGTAATATCAAAGTCATAAGCTTCTTTAATGACGGTGGTAAAGTTATTGTTGATAAAAGTGAGTAAAGAGAAATCCCAGACAACCATGAACAAAGTTCAAACCTCATCAGTAAACTCAGTTCATTTCTATTCAGCTCTTTCTTTAGGACAATGCCTTTCTGATCTTAGGAAAACCCTCTCTAATAAAATAGAAAACCTTGTATAAATGACTCACTTGCACAAAGACACTAAGATCCATGATACTTTGCCACCCTTATTAGCCCATATAACTATATCACATATTTAGATCATTTACAAAGAGTATTTGATCCTTAGTTTCCACTTATAGACCTCAACCTAAAAAATTGACTAAGGTTCTAGACTAGACCAATATGGCTTAAAATCCACTTTTACATAATTATTCGTAACCCTGGAGTTTTTCTCTAAACTAATCTCTTTATAGCAAAAACAAGGTTACATATATCTCCATTAGGCGCTATTCGCATGGTCCTAATGTTATGTGGAAGAAAAGAGATTCCAACAACAACTTGGATTTCTCTATTAGACATGTCATATACACCTTAATATAATGATTTGATCAACACCCTCCTGACCACTCTCAACAATAGGAGTGTGACTATTGCTCTATACTTCAACATCAAACTTGATGATTTAAATCTATCTACAAGTCTAAAAGTTCAAAATTAAATTGTTGAAGGTGAGTAAGATCCTACAACTATCATGACCACACTTCGTCATCAGATCATTTATAGATTATAGAACCATGCTTTAGATCTAAACTTTCTAGTCTTTACATGAGATGCCCATTACATGGTAATAGATATGTCTCATAATGATATCATAATAATCCAAATTTTAAGATAGTTACCTCCAGAAAAATTGGATGAATTAATGCCTATGAAGTGGATAATAAACTACGAAAATGAATTTTATACTTTTTATTGGCACTTTATTCATACTACCACTCCTCTAATTTTGAGAATCTTGAAGATGGTATAGTTAAATATATTTTTAGCAAGCCTGAGGAAGAGAATCTAGAACCATCTAGAGCCTCTTCTAAGACAATATTAATGACTACTCCAACATTTTCTCATCAAGATGGCATCAGTGGTCCTCAGATTATAGATATTGGATGGATGTATACTCTAATAGTGAATATGAAATTTATATCGCTTGATGAAAAAAGAGCTCAATAGAAAGACCAAAGAAAGTTCTAAGTGCCAGCCTCAAAAGAAGATTTAGCCCAAACATAATGAAGATGATTATAGTTTAAGACCTTAGATTTGTCATAAGAATCCTAAGCCTATACTAAACGGACATCTATAAACAACTAAAAGAAATTGGAAAGGAACATTAGATCCAACCAAAATACTTTGTGCCAACAATCTTTACAATTCCTGAGGAGGTCCTAAAACCATTACCTTTTATGATGATAAGATTATATGATGAAGAATTTTCACCTTTGGAGGCTCATATCAATAAGAAAATTAGGTTATCTATGATACGACATTCATGATCAATTGGTACTAATCCACACAAACATCATGTGCTTGTTTCTCTAGTAAAAGAAGTGATAAATCGCCAGATAGAAAATGTTGTAGCATGAAACAATGTCTTTCACCAAATTGATTCAAAGTTTGATGGCTTATTCCAATAGACACAAGGATTAAGTTCAGTGATTGGTGTTGTGTCTCTCTAAGTTTGATAACTACATCAATAGCTACCCAACCAAGCTACATAACTTGATTATGATTTGAGAAGATATATCGACCAACATTATTATGGATCAAACTTTTTCTAATAAGGAAAGAGAATTAGAAAGGTTCAAAAAGAGTTTAAAAGAATTGAGTCAGATATGGATAAAGAACAATCTAGAGCTACATGTGAATCATATCCTTCAACATTCTAGCCATACAACCCATTTATAACACCCTATCATATCCTGAAGCTACTAATGACATAAAAGTCTTCAAATTTTCATATTTGTTGTTTAGAAAATCCTTTCCAAAATCATCAAAACCTTATAAGCCTAATTCAATAACAAAAGACATTACTTTAACCTCATATGCTTCTAAACCTTTACAAATGAAAACATCACGAAGTTCTCCACCTAGAGAAAGGCTTTCCTAAATATGGAAACAAAGAAAGAACTTATGACCACCCAATAATTCATGGCGACCCTCCAACCAATTCCAGATAGCTCTGAAAATTAAAATAAAAGTCAAGATTGTGATTCTTTTACAAAAAACACCTTTGAACAGTTTGCATATCTCACTCAAATATCTCAAACGATGATTGTTATTCTACACTTTTCTTAACCATATACAAAAGTTGAGCTAGAAGTTGAAGATGCTGAGTCAATGACTTAACCAGATAGATCGCAAGTAACTTCTAACTTTAGACCTACTTCAGGACTATGTCTCATTTTTTATGACATTCCTCTAACAAAATGGAGAGATCGACTACAAGAATTTAGTTCCTGGATAGATCTTCAGATGATAAGACTAAAATGCTTATCTTAAAGAGATCATAATAAAATTTGTCTTAAGAATGGCGAGAACATAATAGAATGGTTCCAAAGCCTTCGTAAATATAGACGCATACAAGTCATCCAAATTTTATAGGTTAGTTCCTTTTTAGGAATGATTAACAAAGAATTCAAACGAGATTTCTAGACTTTGAAATGAGGTGTTGCTCTATGAACAGGAAAAATTTGTAAAAAATTTTAAAGAATGTCTTAAGAAATACTATATGCTTAATGACTTCAATGATGTTAATCTTTAGTACATATTCATTATCTCCCTTCCTGTTGAGTTATAGTCATAATTACAAAGAACAATTAATTCGCTCTACAAAGGTAAGTCAAAAATTTCTCTTGGAGAAATTTATCAACTAGCCTTTACAGGCTAGACAAATTGTGTGAACAATAAAATTTTTTACAGCTATGCTGAAAGGTGGGCCTCAACTCAAACAAAATTGAAAAACCCCTAACTTAAAGATCAAATGCAAAGATAGAGAGAAACATGAATGTAATATAAAGAAGAAGAAACATTTTAGAAGAGAGTTATTCCTAATTCATCCAAATCCTTTCAACGGAAAGAAGAAAAAGAGGATAAGATTTTTAAGATGATGTACTTTTAAAACTGGAAAATCAGAAAAATGTTACCTTTGTGGATAACCTGGCAATTATATAAGAAGTTGCCTAAAAAAGAAAAAAAAGGATATTAATATCTTGCAGTAAATTGAGGCTATGATGCCCATAAGAGATGGTAAGGACATCGAGTCTCTTTTTGAAAAATAGTCTAGTGAAGATGGAGAAATATTGTTTGCACTATCTGTTTATGAATTTACTGATGATAGAGCCTCTTCTATTGATGAAGAAGATGAGGAACCAATTCACATGATGAAGAAGTCTTGTTTGAAGTCAAAACTAAGGAAGTCAGTAGCAATATGACCTATGTCAAACTCTAGTTGCTTCTGCTTCTAGAGAAGTATCACAGATCAATCTCAACTATTGATTACATGGATATAGGCTCCTAAATGAGTGTCATAAGAAAAAAAATGTTAGGAAGCAATCTTCCTAATCTTAATATACTTATTAGGTTAGATGTTTATTGCCAAATAGAGAAGTTACAAATTCTACTACAAGGAATTTATTAACAACATTTTTTGTGTATACACTAAAGACTGTGATGTCTTTAAGTTACAATATATTCCCAATAGATATAAAGATATAAGGGATCAACTCTTACAATATTGTCCAGAAAGTCATGATCAATTCAATTATCCACATCCATTATGACAGAATTTAGAATTCTATGTTTAATTGTTATTTAAGAAGAATGAATAAGTTAATCCAACAAATGTCACTCACCTAAGAATGAATTCGAAGGACTTGAAGATGACATAAGAGAAGTGTGTTATTCTTTTGAAACAAGGACTAATAGAACTGACAAAATCAGATTATGCATGTCAAGCCTTTTATATAGAAAAAAGAGCAGAAAGTAATAGAGGGAAAAAGATGTTAGTTATTAATTACAAACCTTTGAAAAATTTTCGTTAAGATGACAAGTTTCCTCTACCAAAAATAAATACATAAGTATTTTTTTAGGAGGAAAAAATATTATCAAAGTTTAATTTAAAAACGAAAATTTTGACAATTGAGTGTTAACTTAAAAGATTGATATAAGACAACATTTTGCATTCCTATTGCCTAGTATCAATGGACAGTAATGTCATTTGGGTTAAAATTTGCCCCATCACTATTTTAAAGAGCCATAACAAGAATTTATAGTTCCATTCTATCAAGTGCCTTGATTTACATGAATGATATCCTGTTTTATTCTTAGACTCAACAAGAGCATCAAACCCTATTAAAATAAATTTTAGAATTTGCTTAGAAGTATGGGATAATGATCTCAACCTGTAAAAGCTAGATTAGATCAGCTTAGATAGAATTTCTAGGAATAAGGTTTTATAATGGTTTCTACCATCCAGACCAATATATAGCTAGTAAATTATTAAAATTTTCTGACATAAATCTTACTGTTAAGCAAATCCAACAATTTTTGGGGTTATAAATTATATCAGGGACTTCATTCGTTATGTGTCATATTATATTAGTCAGATGTCCCAATTACTAAAGAAGGATCCATGGGGCCCTTGACAAACTAAAGTAGTGAAGCTATTAAAGCAGATCAGTCAACATCCACTTCCACTAAAGATTCCTGAAAAAGGAAAAAAAATCTTGTAGAGTGATGCCGGTGAAGATTTTTAGGGAGCAACAATAATAAAGGAGGTAGAAGGAAAGTAGTTTTAATGTGAATATGCTAGAGAATAATTTAATGGTTTAAAAAAGCACTATCATACAATCTACAAAGAGATTCTGGCTGTAAAAAGAGTTATAGAAAAGTTTAATTTCTACCGTAGCCCTTATCACATTATAGTAGAATGGACAATATATCTTTCTCAAAGACACTGAACCCTAGCAAAAGGTTTTTGTCAAAAAGTCAATTGCTTTGATGGAAAGAATGGTTCTCCCTCTATAAATTCATAGTTAAGCATATCAAAGGCCATTAGAACATCTTAGCTGATTTCTTCTCACGGGCCTAAAAAACGTATCAGTATCATCACTCCTTCCAGATCCATTCTTCTCATCCTTTTAATAGATACTAAATACTGCTAAAGAAAAGAAGTTCTTTCCTCTCATTGGAAGAAATCCTACCACCATTGAAAAAATTGCTACTCTATTATCTTCACCTCTTTCTTAAATAACCAGGCACACTGCTACTCATCCCTTTTTAACATTTAGACATTATATCACACTATATTCGTCATTAGTGGTCCTCTATCAGAGAATGCAATATGGTACTTATGGGTGCTTTCTATCCTATATGCCTATGTTATCTCTCTTCCTCTTAGATAGATATACCAGTATTTATGTGATAGGAAAAATGAAAGTTCTCTCTTATGGATTTTCCTTGAGTGGTAGTAATCACCGATGAGATGGAGAACTTAACTCTTACAAGTTATTGAGCATCTCAGGCTACGAGAGACTACATTAGAGAAGTAAACTCCCCAATGCTTCTTTTCTCTTCACTGACCTTACAACACCACACATGATGTATCAATCTATAATAAAAACTATGTGTATTGACACACTTCATCTTAATGGCTAAGGTACCAAAAAGAAAAAGTACTTAACAGCCTGAGGGACTTCCTTAAAGACTTAAATCATTTTCCTAAATATGCCCCACCAATTATTTCTACATTAATTGGACCTTATTCAAGAGAATTCGCTCTTAAAGAACCTTAAATGCCATATTTTGAGATTCCAAATAGCCCTATGATAGACTTAAACATAGGCTTAGACATTATTAGACCATCTCAATCTAGAATAAAACCCAGATAATGATGTTCCAACCATTGATGAAGAGGAGTTAGATAATTTTTTTAAAAAAATAAAAACAGAATAAGTGAGCTGCGGTAAAAAGAGAAGAAGAAATAGTGATAATGATAGCATGAGTGCAAGAATTATCCCATCAAATTTACAATTATGGCAAGAACTTATAAAAAAAAATGAGATGACTTGTGGGTTCATATATTTAGAGTTATTTGTCTTTATACTTAGGTGTCACATCTTTTAAAAAGTTGTTTGCCTTTTATGTCATGATATGACTTTGTTCTTATCCGTTTGATGTATAATGTGACCTTGTTCTTATTTAGAATCGTTTGTATTTTGTAATCTTCTTTGCCTATAAAAGTAAAGGTCATCTTCCATTATATTCAAGAAAAGTTTCCATTAAATAAAAGTTGCGTGTTTTCTTTATGGCTTCACCCTAAAACTCTCTCTCTTCCCTAAAAGCTTGAATCTTCAATAGGTTTACTTCTATCACATAGAGATATAAACATGCTCTGGCTTTGTCTTTATATAAGAATCTTGTGCATCAAAAAGTATTGGAGCTATGATCTTGTTCGAGTTTTAAGTTATATGGGAAAATTTGGTCAGTTTAGAGCTTACGTCTCAAGTAACATACTTGTAATCTTACCCTTGTTTTTGAAGCTCTTATAAAGACCTATTTTATCATATTGCATATGGTTTCCTGTCGTCCACCTAGCCCCCCTTCGGGGTTTCCTTGTGTGGCCATGATAGCAGTAAGATATTGCTCAACTACAACATTTTAAATTTAGACTTTCAGTCTTGTAGGTAAATTTGACAGTCAAAGAGCCATTATTATATATGCGACACTTATGGACACCTCATATGCATAATTTCAGGGCTTTTTTTAATGTTTGACAAGGGTTAATCTTATTATTTATTTACCAGTATTCTACTTTCTGAAGGCTTCATTTTGAATGATTAATTAATTAGTAATTGCATTGAAGAATCCATAAACTTTCAACAAATATGCATTGTATCAGTCTCTGCAGTATATATGGTTTGTCTGGAGCCAGCAGCACCCTGTTATTTTCACCTGTTTGCATCCAATTTGTCCAGAAAGTATGCCTGCTTATGCTTGTAACTCACATCCTCTTCTCTGTTTTATGGTTTGTTGTCATTGTATAAGGAGACTCTAAAAGCAATTTGAGGCACCTACACGTTACAATTAACAAAACCGTCTTAATATAATCGGACATAGGGGCATTATTTATTTGGGCTTCACCATCAGCTTATGTTTTTTAATGTTCGGTGTAGCAGAGAAAGACAAACAGGGCAGAGCCAGTTGACTTTATATGCAGTTAAGGCTAGTTATTGGACCTATACCAAAAATAGCTATGAGAAATATGGTGAGCAGAACTTGCTCATGGAAACAGTATAAGCATTCATATCTTTCTCTACTGAATTGATGCCATGTCTTGTAGAGATTTGTAGTAGTCTCTTGTGAAGTCGCTTCTTCTGTGTCTTTGAGTCTCTTGTAAATATCACTCTTCAAAAACTTTCTTGTCCTATGCACCAAAACGATTGAAACAATAAATCCTAACAATCTAGTAAACTGTAATTATGAAAAAAAAATCCTTTTTGAAACAATGGATTACAATGCAATTCGGTTCAAAACCTGCTTCTCTTGTGAGACCTAAAGCTGTCTTTTGTTTCAACGTCTCTTCATTGTACAAACAATCACCTACTTTTAAATTGAGGATGTAGGACCCATCAAGGCTTGAAACAGATCTTGAAGTGGTATGTACCAGAGTAGATAATGTTTAAGGCTGATGATTTCAGATATGATCTGAGACACATCATCTTTCATTTTCATTCTCAATTGAAAATAGCATATCAAGTGACCTCAAATCTGTCTCTCAATAATATGATTTTTCTTTTTAGAGGCAAAAAGTTTAGAACATAAAATATATGGTCTACCAACGCAAGTTGATTTTTTTTTTCTAACTTACAGTATGCGTACTTTTCAATACAAACTTAAATTAATCAAACCGAGTTGCATACAAGTCGGTTACATTTGAACTAAAATACACGAAAATAATATTAAAATAACCTTCCATTCCAACTTGATCACCTAATCATTCGGTCCTATTTTTCTTTAAGTTGCAACCTGTTGAACTTGCAATTCCAGAAAACTTGTTTTGCATTCACCAATTTGGAATCAATTGAGCTTGGGCACATTTGACTCGACTAATTAACTATTGATTCTCTTGAATTTGTACTTTGAGGACCAAACCACAAAACGCTGAAGTTGCAGCATTGTCTCATTGAACTGCTGCTTCTACTCTTGCTTTGCTTCCTTTTGTTTTTGGAGAGTTTAGAACAAAAAGAAATGGATTTGTAGGACTATACAACTTTTATGTTTTTAGACGAATATCAAAATTCAACTCTTTTTTTTTTTAATGTTCTTACGGAAAATACAAAATTTTCTGCTTTTTGTTAAGGTCATTCTCATTATGTATGCCTTCTTCATAAGGACATTATTCAATCTTCACTTTTTCCTTTTTTATTATTTCTCTTAATATACTTTGATTTTTTTTTTAAAAGTATACTTTGATGTATTTGGTCCTGCAATGTTGTACTAAATTCTTTGTGATAGCTTATAAATGGTGTTGAATCTTTAGTTTGCTTCATTTCGATTAGTGTGTTTAACTAAATGCATTGATTGGTAGTATTGGTAGCACCAATATATTTTGTCTCATTAAAAATGCAGGTCTTAGGTACATATGAGAGGTACTTTTTACCCTATTTTTAAACTAATCAATGAATTGCTTATTTAATAAATAATTATGAAAACTACATATAAAATAATCATAAGATAAGTACAGCAATAATAATAGAGATTAAGTAAAGAGAGACAAAATAAATTTACAATGGGCCAACTAAAAAATCTTTCGCCTGCTTCCACTATTTAAGATCTACTTAGAAATTTACCATCTTCTCTTTTAACGGGCGAAGAAGAATCCTTTTTATAACATCTTCCTTGCTATAGATTAAAAGGAATCCTTATAATCATCTTAATATGCAAAACTGAAGATTAACCTTTTGTAAATCTATTACAAGATCAATAAAAACTCTTGCAATGTAAGTCCAAGAAAATTTCTTAATTGCAACTATTAAATAACTATAAAACTCTTTACTCACGCCAAAGAACAAAGGTTTAATATATGTTATATAATGTATACATGCTAATAAGAATGTAAAATGTCATATCTTTCTTCCTTAATATTTAGTATTTTATAAATACTTTTTGCCTAATTTTACTTATTAATCTTATATTTTGATTTACGTTGCAATTGGAGGTGTTAAAGGCAATTTCAAGAATGTTTTTTAAACTGTTCCTAACTTTTTTATATGAGTTAAGATTGAGATTATTTAAGATGCTACAAAAGTTTAGAAAGATCTATTAAAACTTCCATATTTTTAGTTTTGAGAGATACAACTTGCATAAAGGTTAAAATTGAGCTTGTACAAAAATGAGCTTGTTAGAGCCTATATGTTGGTACATGGACATAGCGTTAAAATTCTAATGTGGTACACATTCTGGCCATTTGACCATGTGTCTAAGACATGTTTCTATTAGAAAATTTAGTGTCGGGGATATATTCTGCTATATGATTGAATGACTATCGTGTTAGATGGTGGAGAAATTACCAAAAAAGACACGACCTTAAATATGAGTGTGCCAAAGTTCATTTTCTTCTTTAAAAAGATCTATAATGAACCTTAATTTGAGGGGAGATTTTTATGTCTTAAGTTTTCCTTTTCTTACACAAGGCTTTACTTGGTTAAACTTTTACACTTTGTCGACGGAAATTGAAACTTTAGGATGTATTAAATTGTGAGATATGATATTATTCGATTTATATTTTAAGTATCAAATATTCTTTTATGTTTATCTTTCGTGATTATGTCTATTAATTACTAGGATGCCTATTAATTTATCATTTGTTGCTAGATTAAATATTAAATTTGTAATTGTTTAATTCCTCTAAAATTTAAAGCGATTAGGATTTAATGGATTGGTCATGATAATTCCTAGAACCAATAATTTCTCTGTACCATATTTAGAGGCTAATACCAGTTTTAAATTAAAATATGGACAAATACTAATCTTACCTAATTTTCGTGGTCTTACAAGTGAAGATTCTCAAAAGAAATTGAAGGAATTTTATTTTGTATGCATAAGTTGAAACCCACAATGATACCAAAGAACAAATTAAGAGGTTTTCCTTTTTCACTAAAAGTTATAATAAAGGGTCAGTCTCTATCACTTGCCATATAAGAGTATTACCACATATAATAAAATTAAGAATTTATTTTTGGAGAGGTAGTTTCTAAATTCATAGCCACCATTTGGAATAAAATTTATGGTATAAGGTAACATGATAGAGAGTCCTTATACGACTACTAAGAGTGCTTTAAGAAACTATATGTCAGTTGTCGACATCATATTTAATACTTTTATGAGGGCCTTTTATCCAACCAAGGAGTATGGTTGATGAAGCTTATGGAGCAGCATAGGTGGATAAAACTTTAGAGGCCATTAGAGACTTGATTATAAATATGGCAACTATATCCTCTTAGGCAATAAATGGGTCAAACTTTTAATTATGGTACGCCTTTAAAAGATATTGCTAAATCTTTTATTACCAATACTTTACAATTTCAATAAGAGGCAAGAGATATATATGTTTACCATTCCTTGAATAATAGGTTTCACTAGGATTAAAAAGGTCACATTAGATTTAGGAGCATCTATTAATGTCATGTCATATTCTATATATGCTTCTCTAAAACTTGAACTTTTGAACAAAACTAGGATTATGATTCAACTAGCTAATATATCTAATTTCTATCCTAGGGGTAGAATCAAATATGTTCTTGTGGAATTAAATGATATAGTATTTTAGCTGATTCTTATATACTCGACATAGAAAATAGTGATCATGTAATCCTTATTTCATTTGGAAGACCATTTTAGAAAACATCTAAGACTATATGGATCTTTATAGCAATATATTTATATGGAATTTAATCATAACATTGTTAAGTTTAATATTTATGATGCCATCAAATATCTTAATGATGATAATCATATTTATTTAATTAATATGATTAATTTTTTAGCATATGAAGTCTTTTAACTTAAGAGAGAAGATTAATTCGAAGTTACCATTTATGAGCATTTTGAGGAAGAGAATGAAAAGATAACCTTGAATACTAATTTGCAGAAATTTGGTATAACACCAAATGAACAAAGTTACAACAGACAAGTAATATTTCTTGTATTTCATTACCAATTTTATACAAAGACCACTTCCCTCTATTTTTTAGGCAATCACTCCATATTTGAAGCCTTTCCATAATTTAAATATGTGCTCCTTATAGATAAAGAAACATTACTTGTGATTATCTTTAGCAAGCATATTACATTGTGAAAAGAACAATTTATATAAGTAAACAAACATTTTTTGTGATCATCTCTAGCAAGCTTAGTACATTGTAACAAAAACAATTTATGTAAGTCATTAAGGAGAATAAGATGAAAATTAGTTGAAAAATTACAAACATTAAAGGAATCAATTATATATATGCACCACATTTTACTTGAAAAGGGAGGCAAACCTAACCAAAAAACTATAAAGAAGATTAAATGTACCTATAATAGACATAATAAATAACGAGATCTTTAAATTTATTGAAGTTAGAGAGATTTATCATATTTTGCTTAACAATTAACTTATCTCCATTTAAATGATGCCTAAATAATGAGGATAATTATTGTTTTAAACTAGAATAATGAGTTAGTGACGACTCATATTTATAATGAGTGGTACGTGTGCATAAACTTATAGAAAACTAAATGATGTGACTTGGAAAGACTACTCCTCTTTACCTTTTATTAATTAAATACTTAAAAGGTTACTTGGTCAAGCTTATTATTATTTCCTTAATGGGTATGCAAGGTATTTTTATATTGAAGTACCTCTAGAGGATTAAGAAAAGATGAACTTCACATGTTCATTCGAGATTTTTATATATCATTTCATGTCACTTAGTTTTTATGTCGTTCTAGCTACATTACAAAGTTGATGATTATTATATTTTTCATATTATATTGAGCATATAATAGATGTATTTATAGGTGACTTTACAGTTTATAGAAACGATAACAACAAAAGCGCTCAGTAGAAATTCCACTAAGGTGTGGGGTCTAGGAAGGCCTAGTAGTACGCAACCTCACCTCTAACTATTAGAGAGGTTGTTTCCAAAACAATTTATAGAGGCTATTTCAATAATTATTTTCATAAACTTAAATTTTTTCTACATAGCTCTTTAAAATCTAACCTTATGTTAAACTTTGAAAAATGTCATTTTCTGGCTAAACAAGATATAATCTTAGGTCATGTTATTTCATCTAGTGAATTGAGGTAGTCAAAACTAATGCCAGTATTATCCAATCTCTACTCTATTATACCAATATGCAATAGGTTTGTTCTTTTCTTGGATATTTAGGTTTCTACTAAATATTCATTAAGAACTTCAAAAAAATAACATTATGCAAGTTATTGTAAAAGAATATGGTTATTGGGTTTGATAAGGTATGTAAAAGGGCATTTGATACATTAAAAGACTTATTGAATTCTATTTAAATTATGCAACACCCTGAATGAAGATAATATGTGACATAAGTGATTATATAATAGGAATTATTTTAAGTTAAAGTATTGCCCTTTGTTTTTTTGACGACAAAAAGTCAAACTAATGTTAATAAGATGGATAATTCTCTTAAGAGGATTTGATTTAGAGATCAAAGATAAGAGTGAGAAAAAAATCATTTTATATATTATTTAAATTGTTTAGCCTATATAGAGGGTGAACTCCATTTATAAGAAAAATTTACCAAAGAGAAACTATTCTCTATAAGTGTGACATTACCTGTAGTATCCCGTTTTCCCGTGTAAAGGGTTAGAACCCTAGAATACTATACATGAGAAATAGCAATAAGAAATTAGGACATGCATTTTAATACTCATGCATAACATAAGCATTCACACACGTGAATTTGAATTTTGTACATATCATAATGACTGATCATGCACTCAATTGACATTTTTCAAGTATAATTGATTTTTAAATAATTATGATGTGAATTGTGGATTATATGTCTTGAAAATTTATTTGGTGAGTATAATTATTGATTTAAAATTTTTGGTCAAATTTGAGAAATTTATGAGATTTTTGATATTTTGGACTAGGAAAAATATCAAGTGGAAAGACAATTAACAAATAGCAGTAGAAATAAGTGACACAGGGGTGTAAAAATAATTGAAAAGTGGCATTAGGATTTACTGACAAGTGGTTTAGAAATTTGGGGACAAGTGGACTGATTATTAAAAATCATATGGTAGCTTAAGTAAATATCCAATTTCCATTTATATTTATGTGGTAAATGTCATGACATGTTATGAAACTTACCAAGCATTTATTTACTATGTTTTAACCCACCTATCTCACGATATACACTTATATTAGAAGACTATCTTTCATTTTCTTCTTTTGCTACGTGCTCTCTTCATTTTCATCTCTGCATCTCACAAAACTCTCAATCCAACCTTTAATGCTGAGCTTTGTCATCATCCTTCACCTTGCCACTCCACATATTTCGTTGTTGTCATATAGTTATTGAAGAACCCAACCTCTTTCTCCTTGAATGATGATGATCGTATGATGTTTGGAAGCTAGGGTTAAGTTTCGATTTTAAAGAAGCTTAGAGTTAAACAAGTAAGTGTAAAGCATTATTCTTAATGGTTTGTTAAATAGCAACTTTTATGATGACACTTAGGGGTTAAATGATCATAAAATGGTGAGGAGTATATGTTGAAATGTGAATGAGAAATATGGGTATATTTATGTCTTGTTTTTCATATATGATGTTTAATAATTCATAAGATGTTGTAGAGGTGTTTTTGAGATAGGTTGGTTATAAAAATGGTGTTTTAATGAAAGTTGAAAGTAGACGAATATAAAGAAGTGTTAATGTCTTGTTTTATGTTAATGAATGATTGCAGAAATTTGATGAGTAAATGTATGTGATTATGTTCTATTTTGAGAGAATATGAAACCATAGATATAAGTTGTTATGTGATGAAATAGATTGAGTTTTGAAGTTAAAGAAAAGACTAATATAATGTTCTTAAAGTGAGAAGAAATAAGATGATAATGAATGATGGAAATCATGTTTTTTTTTTGGTATGATTGTTGAATCTTAAGTTATGAGATTGTCTTATGAATGGCATTGAAATGAAATTGAGGTAAAGATGATGAGGTTATAAAGTTTCAATGATCAAACATAAAGATGATTGTTTGATGTTTTATTAAAGAGTGAAATCTGGAAAAGTTATGAATGTATGAATGATAGGATTAAGTAAATAGATAGTGGATCAATTAAGTTAAGTTTTGGGAGTTTTAATGCAATCAATATGGTAGTAGAATTAGTATGAAATGAAGTTGCATTAGTGAGTATGAATTCTAGAAAATATGGAGTGTAAATGATATTTTTGTGTATGTTGAATTCGTAAAGAAATGAAAGAAATGAAGGAAGAAATGCATCGTGGCCTGGAAAATTTTTGATTATGCCATGATCGTGGTAGAATCCCCAGGATCATGGCCATTTTCATGAGCTTCTGTCATGATCGTGGGAAGGACCACCACAATCATGGCCTGATATAAAGGAAGAAATGTTAACTTTTAAGTGATGTTCGAGACAATTAATGCTATGATACTTTCTTATGAGGTATTTATGCTTAATTAAGGCCTGGAATGAACCTAGTTGATAATGGATAAGGTGATTAAAGTGAGTAAGGTGTATTAAGTATAAATGAATGATTGGATGATGTTATTAAATGATCATGAGATGTGAACTAAGGAAATATACCCAGAATAGTCAAATTGATCATGCATTGTACATAACACATATATTTATGTGTATGTTTGAGTATTAATATGATTGTGCAAATTAGTAATGTGCAAGTGTGTGTGTGTGTGTGTGTGTATACATGATATAAAAGTGCAAATCGAACGACCGCATCTAGACATTGCCAGGATGTCAAGGCAATAGCTATTTGGAGCATACTGTGAGTAATCTAGATGGTCACACTGATTAATTGTTTTGTTTAAAATTATGTATTGAATTGTTATTGATTTGAATGTGTTAATTCCAGACATTAATAGTCTGAGGCGATTGATGCATGAAAAATTACATTTGGAAGTGTTCATTGAATGTGAATGAGAAAGAAGTAAGTGTATTTAACATGAATATTAAATGTCGGACTTAGGACTGATAATATGTGAAAGTAAATGTGCATATTGAAACAAAGTGACTGATTGAACATATGAGACGTGATGCATTCATTACATAATATGCATGAAAAGATAAAGGCAATTGTGATCGGAGTCACCGGTGAAAAGAGCTTAAAGCTCAAAATGTGATAAGAGCCTCTGGCTCACTATGTATAATGAGTCCGGTATCTCCAACGGATACGAGACAGTTATTAATGAGCCCGATATCCACAATAGATACGGGGATAGTTAAAAAGGCACTCAGTTACAATAATGTAATAATTAAAAGTGAGTCTCATATGTATATATATATTTGATATGTATGTTTAAATGGTCGAAATAAACTGTTTAAACTGTTTTGAATGTGGAATGTGAAATAAGTGAACATAATTGTATTTGATTCAATATGATGATTAATGAAGAGAAATTCATTATATGGTAGTATGAATTGTTTGTGAATTTGGAATATTAATTGTTGTGTTATATGATATAAGTGAATACATTGATGATAATTCACTTGTTGAGTTCGTAAAACTCATCAAAATTGCAACGTGATTTTTCAGGTATGAGAGAGGAGACTTAGCATATAAGACCTTCTAGAAGAAGTCTAGTTCTTACTTTTGGACTCAAGAAATGGCTCAAAGATCGGTCAGCTGAGACTAAAAGATCTAGATATGATTTTTGTATAATTCCTCTTTCATGTAGAATGTATAAAAGAGTAGTATACTCTTATAATTTTGACGTTGTATATACATATATGGATCATATAGTATAATACTATAATATAAACTATGTTTTATGACATGAAATGAGGAATTGAGTTTAAATATTGAGTAATTGTGTTATTTGCGTTTTAGATTATGACGCCATGATAAAAGTGAGTGAGATTACTCTAGCACGCCGGTTTCACCGAGCATGTACCTGAATGTCTAATGGACGTACAGGCACGTGTCGGATGAAAGTGGGGTGCTACATTACTTAGTATTAATCGATTACTCTGATACCTTATTTGAATAATATATCAACCAATGTAACAAAAAAAACTTTCAGTACAAAAATCTCTTTCATTCGAATCATATTAATTGACTAAACAGACATATTGATCAACTAACATACTAATCAATATAGTTTCAAACTTATGGTATAAATATTTATTTCTTCCAAGAGGCAATAATCAACCATTCACTTATAATGATTAACTAATATACCTAAAAAACTAATATTAATTTTCTACTAACCTAGATTGGTCAACCAATATAACTAAGTTTTGTTAAAACTTCTTAAGTTATTTCATAGTTTAAAAGACTCTTATTTGACAAAAACTTTACTCAAAACCATTTCAAAAGTTCCTCAAAAGTATTTTAATGCATCAAGAGGGATTTATTTAGAAACTTCATATATTTCCTCTTAAATAAGACAAAGTGCATGCAATATTCCCTAAATGTAAAATGATCATGCAATGATTGATCTCTTAATTAATTGAAATAACTAAGATAAGGTTATATCAAGGAATATAATAATTTTCTTAAATCTTGATATGCTTGATCCCTTTCGATCATTTTTCTTGAATTGTATAACTGCTCCACTTGACTCATTTTTCCATCCTTTGATTGTTGAATTAATTCAGTTGGCTCCTTTTTTCACTTAATCCTTAAGTAAACTTATCGTGTTAGATAACTTACCAATATTACTAAAGATAAAAAATATTAGTATTAAAATATATTATTATCATCGAAACTATGGGTTAAAACCTCACTTGGTCCAACAATATCCCTTTTTTAATGATGACAAGATATTTCATGATATTAGGGACAATAAATGACATTAAGGTTTCCCTATACTAAATCAATATATGATCTATACTCCCTCTTAGTTAATGTATCATGAAATAAAAAAGTTTCAATATCACGATTCTCTTCCTCTGTTTTACAATATTAAAAAAATACTCATATACCAACTTTAAAGATCGATATTTCATTCTTCCTCTAATTACATATATCATTGTTATCTCCCCCTAAATACGCACACTAAGTTAATATGCTTAAATCTTATTAATATGAAAGTAAGTGTATACCTCCCTCTATGTTCTACCAATAATTACTTTTTTTCTTCCTCAATAGGTTTAAAATTTGGTCTTTCAATATTAATTTCTTTACTTGGATCATATGAGGACTCTTAGTGATTTTTCTTTTGAAGTTAACTGCATTTATCATTATTGTTCCTCAGTTGATATCAATGAAGATGATACCAATCGTTGGTATTCTTTTAAAATAACCTAATATTAACCTTTAAGGCAAAGAAATCAATGTTTTGAAGGTATCCATTAAAACTTGGGTTCTTAGGCATTAGTTCCTAAATTTTTTTAAACCTTTATCATTTTAATTTTACTTAACAAGCACTATCTCAGAGATAAATTTTTATACATATGTCCAAAATCATTATAAAAAGAACATCTCACATGATGGGAATTGAAAATGTTAGTGTTGTGTGTTAGAAAGACTTATAAGAGTATGGGTTATAAGAATTTTTAGTTCTTGATAAAAGATATGAGGGATATAATGCTCTCTTTTGGATATATGGGATATTAGGAGCTATTCTTATGTGACAGTGAGGCCAAAACAATGATTTAGCATATGAAATGCTCCTTTTCTTATATAAAAATATAACATGTGCTGATTTTGAGAAAATGTCGTGCTTATTTATTTCCTATAAAGCCTAGGATGATAATGAGCTTATTTTATGTCATTTTAATGATAAAAGAGGAATATATGAGTTAGAAGAATGTTACATACTCTTTAAAAATGTTACATACTCTTTAGGTGTGACTTTATATAAAAATTATACCCATTTTTGGTTTGTGAACCATGTATTTTAGGTTTATGCCTATTTTTTCTTTGGGAACCATACATAAATTAATGAAATTTATTTTTACCTTAAGATGTAGAAGATGAAACAAGAGCATTAAAATTTTCTTATTTAGATAGAACACTATATGTTGTGTAATGACTTAGGAAACATATTATCATTACAAAAATGATTTTCTTGCACAAAAATTATCTTAGTATTAGGTGATGCATTTTTATAAGTGTAACAAATCTCATACTTATCATTTAAGCTCTTATGGCATCCAAGAATGATATTTAATGTTTTACTTCCTAAACTGAGACAATATCTCTTTAAGAATATTGATGTCTTTTCTCAATCTTGTTATCATGTAACAAGTCGTGTTCATTTTCATTGGCAATAACCACATTCCTAGATTATATCATGTCAAGCATATCATGTTTCAATATCTCATTCTTAATCATACATGTAAATAAAAACTTTAGAGTCTCCTTATGTATGGATGATAATTTCTTCCTTGTCAAACTCATAACCTTTAGGCTTTAGCTAAAGTCAAACTCATAACCTTTAGGCATTTAACTAACACATGATATGAAAGATTAACATCACAATCATCATTATCATCATATAAATTTTAGGAATAAGTTATCGCATTAATATTTTACATAAAGCATATTCTTGCCACCATATTTTTTGATTATTCACTTTTTGAACTAGAAATGTCATCTCACATAGCCTTACATGATTTTTTCATTCTTTTTTAATTACTTTTCCCTCTTCTCCTTTAAGAACATATTAAGTTTCTTTATAATGATATTTATACCTTCCTCATCAATCTTAGTTATGAAGGTCTCCTCATTATCAATTTTATCATCCTTAAAGACTTTAAATACCATATCTCTTCTTATTGGAGGCACTTCCTCTTTATGCAATTCATTTATCCGCATCCCATAAGTGGAGAATGATCTAACTAGCTCTTCTAATGACAAGATTCTCAAATATTTAGCTTCTTATATGACCATCACATTTGCCTCCAAACCTTTAGTAAGGACATAAGTAATTTCCTCACCAATTTAAGATCAGTGTAAGTCTTACTAAGAACTTTAAGAGCATTAGTGATATAAATGAATTTAGTATGCATATTAAAAATAGACTCATCTTTCCTATATGAATTAACTCGTATCAATCCATTAATTAGCTTACTTTTCCCTCTTTTACTTGAATAATACCCTTATATATGATTTCAAGTGTGTACGATATCTGATGAATAGTTCCAAACATAAAAACTTTGTCAAATTCATTTATATTAAGATTATAAATAAAAATGCACCACTTTGTTATTTAATGCAATGTGTCTCTTATCATTACCACTTAATTTCTTATATATTTTGGTACCTTAGATTCCACTTTATCTACAATTTTTGTTTATTGGAACATAAGGATTATCCTATATGATTTCCTAAAGATCAAACCCTTTAGAAAAAACAAAGTGTTTCATCCTAGTTTTCAATATATGTAATTGTTACCTTAAAAGAAATGATTTCTAGCTAAAAATTGGCTATTTTAGATAAAAAAGTAATAAAAGTTTAATAATCTTTACTCAAAATTTTGCTAGAAATTAATTTGCAACGATTGAGACCATAATGATACCAATTATTAGTCCTTAGATGATACACGAGATGGGAGTGAATTATGATTGTTCACTTTTAATTCTATTTCTAAGCTAATGAATGAATTACTTACTCTGATGGATGATTATGAAAAATCAATATAAAAGAATCATAAAAAACACAAGAATAATATAAAAGAGTGACGATAGAGAACTAAAATCAATTTACATTGGTTTGGCCAAAAAATCATTATATGTCCACTCTCCAAGCTTCACTTAAGAATTCACTATCTTCATCCTTTAAAGGAAGGAGAACAACCCTTCATACAATATCTTCTTTACTATTGGTGAAGAAGAACCCTTATAATTGTCTTACTTTGTCAATAGTAAAGAGTAACCTTTTATATATCTTCTTTGAGGTCAAGACAAACTCTCATAGTGTAAGCCCCAAAGGCAATGTGGACTAATTAGACGTTGATTAATCTTAAAATTATTTCTTTAAACATTTGATAAAGGAGTGATTTTCATCTTAACATTTCACAAAAAAGGTCTACATAAGCCCCTATATTTATCTTTGTTACCAATTTTGCCCTTTGTTTAGGGGTTTAGTAACATTAAGGTGTAAAGTAGTACTAGAGATAATAGTATGGACTTACTTAGACCTTTTATGAAACATTGAGATGCAAATCACACTTTGTCTTTTCTTGCATATTGTTCTATTTACAAATGCCTTTGGAAGGATATTTAGTAAATAAATTGAGGTGTTAACTACTTTTTCCTTAAACCTTTTGGGAACTTCCTTTTTAACTATCAAACTCCTTAACATTTCTATTATCCTTTTATTTTTCATTTGTGCTAAGCTATTTTGCTAAAGTATCTATATATTTGTCATTTAATCTTTAATCATTTCTTTAATGCATATTAAATTGGTTGTTAAAGCCCTCAAAATTAATTCTAATTCACTAAACTCTTGTAGTAATCGTGGAACTAAGTCGAATCTAAGAGAACCAAAAGCTAGTTGCTTAAATTTAATTAATAAAATAAAACGGGGGCTTATGGTTAATTAACTAACAAAATAAATTTAATAAGGAATTAAAATAAATCAATTAAGCATCAAAGTGAGAAATTCAACGATACTTAACTTTAATTTAATGATGGATCTCATCTAATTATAACTTTGATTATTGGTTTCAAAAGAATAATTTTTAAAATTCAAGTAGTTAGTCCAAAACCTATTAGCATAGCCATATACAATAAGTCTCAATTTTTTCTAAATTAATTGGTTCAAATCCATCATTCAAATTAAAACTTACAATAATTGATTGGGTATGATAACATTCCATATCAATTAAATGACTGCGATAAGGCTCATGAAAAAGACTAAGCCTTAAATCAAATAATTAAGATAACTACAACTATTTAATTTAGTTTTCTTATTTCTAAATTTATAAATAACCTATTTGCTACTTGTACCAATCATTCAAAATAATTACAGATCATTTAATTTATAGATAGATATAGAATAATTAATATTAAATTAATTTGTTATATCAATCAATATTTATTACTCATGAAATAAAAGAACGTAGAACAAGAAATCCTTGAATTAAAATAAAATCTAAATTTAGAATAGAATCTCACGAGATTACAACTAAAGCTTTGAATCCCCTTTAATAAAAAAATTCAGATTTAGCTAATCATGAATTTAATTCCACCGCAAAAATTGAAGAAAGAATAAAGAAAACAAAATAAAAACAAAAGGAAGTTATGAAGAGAGTGTATGTAGCGTTCTCCTCTTCTTTTCCTAGCCAAAAATCCTTTTAATATTCCAAAGATTATATTCTAAACAAATTCAAATACCTATATAATGGGTCCAGGAATAAGTTCTCAATTAAATTGAATTTTTTGGAGTGAATATGACTTTAGGCGTGATCTCGCTTTACCTGTTGTAGCAATTTGACTTTGTTTTTCAAAATTTATGGCTTTAACAAATAGTGCTCTAATTCAATGTTTCAAGCTAAAATTGACTCAATCTTTGCTTGTTACCTCTTAAAGCAAAACAATGTTAATTTTACTAATTAAGCACCAAAATCAATCTAAAACAAAAGATACAAGTCTAATCAACATAATCAAATCATATTTTATAACATATCTCATCAAATTAATGAAGATATACCATGTGAAATTATCTTATCTAAGTTGCTTTAGGAATAAACCATTCTCGTCTTTAACTTTGGCTTTTGATTTCTCAAATTCTCTAGGCACTTCTAGCTTTTTCTTGAGAAAAAGATCCAAAAGATAATGGAATTTGCTTGCCAAATTGGTAAATGTGACTTATAAATTTTACTTCTTATAGTTTTTGAACACCTTTAACTATTTAATTTTATACTTATTTTAATTGAGAAGTCATCATAAACATGACCTAATTTATTGTGCCATAGCATATATGCATTGACAATAGCAATCTTAGTTATATTTAGCAAACTATTACTTTTTATAACTTTAATATTTAAATTTCAATCAATTAGAAGGGATTCCCTTTCATTTCAATTCTTACAAGCTTACTTCCTTTAGATTTGGTAATCACACATTCTAGTGAAACCCCTTTCAAGTAATTAACCAACACTAAATAAGTTTTGATCCAATTCAGACACAAAGAAAGCTTTAAAAATGAGTTTTGTACTTGTTGGAGTTGAGACTTCTACACTACTTTTGTACTTTAGTTCCAGAAATTCTATATTCCCAATTCTCACTTTATTGGTGAAGGTTTTATAAAATCCTCTGAATATTGATTTGTTGTTATGTTGTAACTGCAACATAGGTCCACAAGCCACTTTATTTGTTGGAGCAAACTCATAATGCCACTACAGTGAGGAGATACTCATCAATCTGTGGTTTCTTTTGTTCTACTACTTTGACTTACTCTTTAGGCTCCTCATGTCTTTGGTTTTGCAAACTTTCTCCATGTTCCTTAGCAGGGTGCAAGCTTGAAATTTTAGATTAAGCCTATACTAGGAAAACTTTAAAGTATGGTTGGTTCTTTTATAGTGTATAAAGTGAGAATCTACCCTTGGCATTTTTCCTTTGTATCATTCTTTTTCTAAAATTTCTTTTTCTTTAATTTTATCTTTTCAAAATTAATTTTGAAGGCCTAAATTGATTTATAGTTTGATGAAAGCGCCAACAACTTGCTCTTAATATTTAAAACTTCTTTCTTTGTTCTTATGCTTGCAGGGAGTTCGCCAACTCTATTAGAGTTAGTTGTGTCATATCTCATAATGCTTTAAGAGCAAAAATATTAACTTCAAACCTTTTATGAAACTTATAGTTGCCTTTCAAAAAATTCTTCTAACTTTAAGGACTTCTCCAAACACTCTAAGTTGGTTTGACCAACTTTATGAGCCTATCGTTTTATTCCTTAATATTTTCAGTTTCACTCATTTCTAACTTCTCATATGCTCTTTAGAGAATGAGAACTTAAAGATGGTTAGTCTTTGATCTTGTCATAAGCTCCTTTACTAGTTTAACATGCATTATTCTTATCTAGAAGATAGATTTGAAACTAAAGTATGTTTTACAAAGAGTGGCTTATACTTTTTATTCTTCTCTTTACTGTGATTCTTCTTTTGATTAAAAAATGGGTTACTTGGAAGATGTGGTAGAGAGGTTTATGGTTCCAGTACATCTCAGAGATTAAAAGCTTTGAGGTAGGTGTTAGACCAAGTAAGGTTATAACTAATAATTTTGATGATGACAAAAATGTATTACTACTAATATTCTTACTCTTGGTGATATTAGTAGCTCAATCATAATGGAGTTAAAATAATATATGTTAATAGAAGGAAAAAGTAACCAAAAAGCAATTAAATTATTTAAACAATAAAAATAAGAACAAAATAAGTAAAGTGAAGTATAAATATAATTCAAGTGAGTTCTAAGAAAATGCAAGTGAAGAATAAAAAACAATGAGGAATCAATCACATCTAGATGTAACAAATCATTATAATCTTTCTTGTAATCTCATGTTGGTCATTTCAATGGTCTAGGGGCCTAAACATTGCATGATCATTTGCATATAGATAATAATGTACAATTTTTTTTTTCATAACCAAGAGAAATTTTATTTTGAACTTTAAAGAAAGCCTTTTGATTTTCAATAAACTTTTGAAATGATTTTGAATCAAAATTTCATCAAATAGGATATTTTCATACTTTTAAAAAACTTGAATTATTAAAAATTGATGACTTAAGTACTTTAAAAGTTGGTTTGTGTAAGGATTTTGCTAGCCGAATTGTTTGATTTGATTAGTCTAATCCAAAAACAAAAACACTACATAATGATTACAGTTTATTAAGCTAAGGCATAGGTTTCGAATATTTTTAATGATGAAAAAAGAGAGAGAAATGATGTTGAAAATTAATCTTTATAAATTAATTATACATGAATTAAGGGAAATAATGCATTATATGTTACTTTGACATAAGAAGCTTATTCAGTGTCATTTATCTTCTCTAATATCACTAAATATTTTTTTAATTACGAAAAAGAGGAAGACTATTACACCAAGTGAGATTCTAGCAAAACTTTAATGATAATAAAATATATTATCAATAATTTTCTAACCTTTGATGATATTAACATCTTAGTTATAAAAAAAATTCAAGTAATGTATGAAAGACCAAGTTTAACGGAAGAACAATGATTAAAAAATAATAAAATCAATTTAAATAATCAAAAGATGATCAAAATGAGCAAAGTAAAGTACAACTGCAATTAAAATAAGTTTAAAGAAATTAAGTGAAGAATTAAGAGCGAAGAATAGAAAACTTTATTATAACAAATTAATGCAATCTTTTCTATAACTTTTATATCTTGATCATTTCAATGATCTACAGTTTATCATTACATGATCATTTATATATAGGGAATAATATATAGATTCTTTCATAATAAGATGACATTTGTTTTGAACTTTGAAGGAAACCTCTTAATTATCTCCTAACAAAGTTTTAAAAACTTTTGAAATAATTTTAAATAATTTTTTATCAAATGAAGTGTTTTTTTTACTTTTGAAAAAAATAGAAGTATTGAAACTTAATGACCTAAAGCGTTTTGAGAAGTTAGTTTTTGTGAGATTTCAACTAGCCTAACTCGATAACAAAAGGTTACATAATGGTTAGTATGTTAGGCTAAGGGATCGGTTAGCCAAGTAGATATAGGCAGTCCAAGATATATGGCAGTATAGCCAAAAGTGCCCAGAACTTAGTCATTATGAAGATTATTTTGTATCTAATGATCATATAAAGTAGATTTCGGTATAAATAAACCACGATTAAGTTGTGAGAATAGTATTTGGCACTAGATAGAGTCTTCAAAAGTGTTGAGAGAGTTTCTTTATATTAGTGTGTGTAAGAGCATAATATGATCCCTCAGGGCATTGTATGTTTGAAAAAAACAAAATTTTAGACTATAGTACTTGAGTGACTAAAATATCACTTAGAGAGGAATTGAATAGTAGGGTTCATGTTTACCTATATATGTAAAGGTATCCTTTCAACTTAGGAAAAACAATGTGTAAGAGTTCCTTTTCATATAAAGAAAGATGCATGTACAAAAGGTTTCTCTTTACTTATTAACGAAGATAATAGTAATTCTTAAGTAGAACTTAAGGAATGGACAGAAGTTAAATTTGCTAAACCACTATAAATTGATTTATATTTCTCCCCCTTACTCTTCTTTTTATTATTTTTGCATTTTTTTATGATTGTCTTATATGAATTTGTCGTAACTGTAGATAATTCATTCATTATTTTCAAATAAAAATAGTATACACACATAACTAAACTTTCATTTTAATAGTCTAAATATAATAATTCTCTCCTTCAAATATTCAATAATCTTTTGTAAAAAAAACTAAAAGAGGAAATTTAGATGTGTTACTTATTGAAGAATTTTCGGTATTTTTGTGAAGTTGGGAGAGGGTTCTTCTAATACCATCATAAATTTTGCTCTTAACTTTATATCAAACACATTCAATACAAGAACAATAGTTACTGCTAAGTGGTTAAGTTAAAGCATATGTATGAATGTAAAACCATAATAATCTTTCATTTTTTTGTCTATATATATATAAACACACAAATGGTACATCAAATGAACTAAAATCAGCTTAAGAATCTAAGTTTTCTTTGTAGTTTGTAAGTTGCATGCTTTTTAATACAAAATTAATTAATTAAATTGAGTTGATGAACAAGTAAGTTAGTTATATTTGAATTAGAATACACAAGTACATTAAAATGAGTTAGAGAAACTGCTATATTTACTTGATCACCAACTGATTGGTCTTCTATTTCTAGTTATACAACTTGTTGAACTTGCAATTATAGAAAACTGGTCTTGAATTCATTAGATCTGGATCAATTGAGCTTGGACACATTTGAATTAACTTTTCTTAGCTTAATTAATCATTAATTATCTTGAATTTGCATTTGAAGGACTAAACTATAAATTTGACAGAAGTAGAGCATTGTTTCATTGAGCTATTGCTATGTTCTTGCTTTGCTTCATTTGATTCTGTTAGAGTTTAGAACAAAAAGAATTTAACTTACAGGAGTAGTTAAGTTCTGTACTTTGGAAAAACATTAAAATTCAACACTAAGCAATTGGCAAGGCCAAAGCCATGGATTCATTTACATAGAAAGAATGGTACATTAATTTGTGCCAAAATCTCTCCAGTATGCCTATAAAATCTCTCCAGCAAGCCTATAAGACCATTCAAGAGCCCCCTAACACTGGCTCCGCTGTCAGGGAAAATCTTCACAGGTGTGACTGGAGCTCCAGTATTAGGTTAGGTTGCAGCATTTGTTGTAAGGCACATGTACAAACACATTTTTCACACGAGTTTGCGATTCGATCACTTTCAGCTTTCCAAATAACAGAACAGAGGCAACGTTCAGGCAATGGAGATGACTAGCCAAGGTGGTAAGACTTCGTCCACATACCTATCACGAATCCAAGAGTGTCACCTAGTCTTTGAAGAAGTTTGGAGTATCTTGTGTGATTTGGTGGTACCCTAATGATGATTTGACTTCTCCCAGAGTAGAGAAAGAACATCTAACCTGCGCCATTGACTGGCATAAGTAGGAGAGACGCAAAAACCATGAGCAAGCTGAACCTCTTCAATCCACGCTTAAAGTTGAACTCATCCATGCCTTTTACTTGGAAAACTACTTTGACATGTACAATGCACACGTTGTACTTCTATACAGGAAGACAAAAGCTGACTTTATGTTTTCGTTTTTAGTTGATTTGATTGTAGCTGACGCTGATTTCTTTGTCAGGATTCTCTATGAAATTTTTCTAAGTCTTATGCAGAGGATTGCTTACGAGTTATTGGTTGTGTTGCATTAGTTTAACACAAGTATAATGTCGTTAAAATCATAGGTCCTTATTTGAGCGTACAATTGGATGATATAGTGATTCCCGCTTGGCATCACTCTAGCTTGGCTTTTAACGGATTGCTTGGCCTCGCCCTTTTGGAAAGGAATCGAAATTGCTTTCCCTTCACATGAAATTCAACTGTGTTCCTCAAAAGGATCTATTTACACAACAAGAAAATCGCGTAATAGCATCGGAATATTTCCGACGAAAAAAAATCCGTCAATAATTACCGACAAAATGTCACTACTCCGTCGAAAATTTGAATGTTTTACCGACGGAAAATAAATTTGTCGGAAATACTGTAGGAAAAAATTTCGCGCAAAATCTCCGACAGAAAATAGTGACGCCAAAAGTCTCGGCGATGGGAAAAAATGCGAGAATCATTCCCGCAATTTAATTGCTTCGCCATTTACCGATGGGAGAGGAACCGTCGGTATTTAGCTTCCATTTACCGACGGTATAACACGTCGTCGCTATATCTTCGAGCAATATACCGACGGACAGTCTTTTCTGTCGGTAAATTGTTAACAGATATCGTCGTGTCAATGAGGAAGGGACCATACATCGACGGAATAGCTTTTCCGTCGGTACATTTACCGACGGAACTCCCGTATACCATTGGTAAATATTTTATGAACAAATTTTACCGACGGTAATAATATGTCGTTGATAATCTTGGCGGCGCATACCGACGGTAGTTGATCTTACCGTTGGAAAATGTCGGCAGCAAACCTAGTTTGCCGACGGAATAACTTATCTGTCAGTATTTGAGTTTCTACTCTAATAAAATTGCCGCGCTTGTACCGATGGAACGCCTGTCCTCCGTTGGTAAATGTTTTGCGAACAAATTGTACCGACGGTATCAATATTCCGTCGGTACTCTTGCCGGCGGATACAGACGGCAGATGATCTTACCGTCAGAAAAGGTTGGCAACAAAATCTAGTTTGCCGACGGAATAAATTATTCGTCGGTATTTGAGTTTTTACTCGAATATAAATGCCGCACTTTTACAGATAGAAAGGTAGTTTCCGTCGGTAACTATCGGCGGCCGCGTATTCTGGAAACCTAAATTACCGACGAAATGTTGTGTTCCGTCGGTAATCCAGCGGCTATAACTCGCGCCCGACCCCCTCCCCTCTCCTCGTGCTTTCATTTCTCCTCTTTGCTTACGGTTCAGAGTTTTCCGACTCCTTCTCTCGCATTTTTCGATCGTGTTTCGATTATTGTCTTACTCATTGTGCGTTGTTTGAGGTAAACTCTCTTATAAG
>JANZXP010000005.1:40506816-40523925 GCA_027576715.1 Erythroxylum flavicans
CAAGCTGAAGAGCAAGAAGGGCAAGCCCCTACTAGTCTCCTCTTTAGTAAACCCCAACGAGTTTTTGAGTTGCCAACTACCCAAAACACTATGTAGCACCATTTCCCATCCGTAGAGACATCTACACCAAATCAGAAATCGCCAATACTGACAATCAGAAACCCATTCCCCAGCTGCTTTTGACAAAATTATAGAGGTGATTTATTATCCAATTAATTTTAAGAGCTAAAGAATGAAACATGAAAAAAAAAAAAATTTCATTTGCATATGATAAATCTGTGACCCATCAGGCGTGAAATATAACAGAAAGCTTAACTACCATTTACATAGTGAGGAAATTGACGAAAGTACACGGTAAGGGAAAGGATTTAAGAGAATTCCTGGGCTGAGTCGTAGAAAGGCTTATGGAAAAAGGATAATAGTCGACAAAGTCGAAGCAGCTAAACTGAGAAGTTAAAGACTATCAAAATTTGGCGTCAAACTGTATCACTTGCTCACCTCCTCTAACGATGCCGAGACCAAAGAAGAGTATAATACGACACAAATCACAACCAAGTCCGGTCTTATCAGGGCAATTAACAGTGATCACGCTCGGTTCTCCTTCATTCTCTGATTGACTGATGATTACCACATCGTCGTACGGAATACCCATATCCACTTTCTTGTTGTCAAAGTATGTCTCTCAATCTTTGCTCTCAAAGATTGAAATTTTCCTCCTATATAAGCAAAGCTATTCACGTGCAACTATTTGAAGCTTCCTGGGTTTTTCCAGTTGGCTCTGTTTGAATTGTTGGCGTTTATAGAAGAAAGCACAGCAGAGGCAGTAAAAAAACAAGAGGCAGAGAAAGAAGAGACTTTCCTGTTTCTTTACTCCTGCTTCACTTGTTTTTGTTGTTGTTTCGTTGTCAAATTTTGATCTTCCCCTTACAATTGTTCGTTCTAACTGTTTGGTTAGGTAAATAGTTGACAGAGGTTGAGGGTCGATTGAAAATCTCGAGCACGATATGATCTGACTCTGATATTGGAGACCACATATGATTGCCAATTTTGTGTTCTTTATTTGATCATCAAACCAAAGTTTGTCCTTGTTTAATGATCGTGATAGAGACTTCAAAGTAAAGCACAACACATCACATTTACATTTCACACATTAAAACTCTTCGTAGCCTAAGAACGAAGCCATCAAAATGGGATTTTGTTAAAAGTAGAAGTGCACAAGTTCCTGTGAAGACTATTTTTCGTGGCTCGGAATTCACTTAGAAAATGGATCTTAGAGTGCTACTTTCGATTATGATTAAAAAATTGCGACGAAAAGAAAATATGAACATGATGACGTGGCAGATTACTTTATTGAAAATTATAGGAGTATTTATGATGACCATCGGCCTTAGATTTGGAAGTCCGATGTTTGAACTCATTTACGGAGAAGTTGGAACTTCAAATTATCGTATATATCGCGATAAGTGGAAAAAGGGTGTCTTATTATGTGTTTCACATAGTTGAAACATCTCTCTCAAATTAGATTTAATTCTCCGTTTCGATTATTTTAGATTTAATTCTTTGTTTTAATTATTTTGTTTTAACTATATCTTATTATATTTTATTTTTATATTTATATAAAACTTATGTAATTATATAAATGAAACATAATAAAAAAATTATAACCCAAATCGAAAAAGAATTATTAACCTCTCAAAGGTTTTAATATCAGAAGCCGCCAGCTCCTGTCAGCCACCATAAACGCGTCCCTATTATGTGGCCTACTCACTCTCTCACGTGTTTTTGCCTTGACGGAGATTTCAAGAAAAATAAGAAGACTCACGCTTTATCACTCTCTTCTGCCATTCAGCTTGTCCGCCTAACCTAACCCCATCACTCTCCTTTTTCTTTTTTTCTTATTTGGTGACTTGTTTATCCAAAATTAGGATTTTAAGATCAGGCACTGTTGTTGTTCATGGAGATGATGTTGGGCTAGAGTAAGTTAAGATCCGAGTTTTCTTGGCCGTAGTTATTCACACGACCAGGCCCCTTGTCTCAAGCAACCACAACAAAGATAAAGTCTTAAATCAACCCACGTAACTTGACAACCAAAACATGATGTGATTAGCGTTTCTCTGAGAGTGATTGGGAGTGGCAGATAGAGACTAGGCAACAAGTGGATATCTTGGAAGCCTTCGTTTAGGAACATGTTGCTTTCTTCGTGTAGTCATCACCACTTTAATTTAAACAATGTCATTTCGTTAAATGAAGGCTGTGCTCATAGGTGACGACATGTCGTGACGCCACGGCTTTCCGTAATTGACCAAGCCGTTTATCCCATCCATCATGTGATTTGGTGGGATAACGTTGTTATAACTTATAAAGGAGCAAGACTGCGGTAAACTTTCATTGCAGTAAAATTTAGAACAAGGCGCAAAATGACGTTAAAAACCTGTGGTTGTAATGTAAAGAGATTACATTAACATTTTCTGCAATTTCTTATCCAACATGTAGGGTTGGTTTTGCTAATTAACTATATTTTGACTTATTTTTATATTTCTAGCTTACTAGAAATAAGTTCCGCGAGGTTTTTTAGTTGGTCTGGTCTATCATTGCTTTATTAAGAGGCGAGGTGAGGTGAGGTGACACATGATGACCAGGCTTAAATCTACAAGCCTTGTGTTTGTTGTGCTCTAATCATCCCCATCCATATACTATAAACTATTGTATTATTTTAATACATGATTAGCAGACAAGGTCGGCCGATGGAATATGAAAGTGCAAAATAATGCTTGGTTTATCGCTCATTCCAACAGCTTTAAATATTTATGTTGACTTTGTAGAGGAGAAGGACCAAATTGAGATTAAAAAAAAAAGGAAATTGGTGGTTGCTACGGTGGTGTGTGATCTGAAATTGCAGATGGTGGGGACTATGATGCGCTCCAAAGGCAATGGGTGGACAAAGATTGCATTGAGATATGCACTTAGGTACTTCAGCTTTTCTTTGTTCACTTTTCCCAAACCCTTTTTACATTTATGAATCTGTAGAGTGTATATAAAACCAGACTGTTAGGTGAGATATTGGAATCTTCACTCTTTTTCATCTTATGCTATAAAAATTCCAATTACTAGTGTTGCTTAAGGAGAAGACCATTTTACATAGGCTTTTTAGTTTAAAATGAAATTTTAGTTCTTGAAATTTCACTATAATATATTGAAATTTTATTTTTATTAAATAAATATTAAATTTATGAATTATATTTTAATTTACAATTTAATCCTTTAATTTAATAATTTTCGTGTTTTATACTTTAAGAATTAAAGAATATGTCGCAATATAATTAATAAATTCAAAGTTCATTTGATAAAACTAAAGTAATAAGTATACTTTTAAAAAGAATTCAAAGACTAATTATTTTTAACCATATGGAGAGAGTTTTACTAAACTATGTCAATATCAGATAAAGCTAATCCTCTTTCATCACGTTCAAACCTTTACACTTTCCTTTTTATTCTGCTTTTGGTCATGAATTTTATTCTTTAAACCTACTAGTAAGGCACTGAAAAGCAAATACATTAGACACTCTATATGCTCAAGTCATTTTCCTGGCAAACTGAACTCAGCCATATAGGCAATTCATATTCTCTTACGGATTTCACCACAAATTCAGCCCCTAGTTCTTGGGGAGGCCATTACTTACTGAAACTCTAATTGCGTATGTGAATCCATCACCTGTGACCTGTCCCCGCAAAGTCTTGTTTATATAGTGTCACTCACTCACCTAGTAGTTGGTTTACTAGGTTGTTATTATCATGTCAACACACGCAACGTTTAAGTTAGTCTAAATCTAGAAAAGTTGAAGATAAGTTAGCTTTCATTGTCAGAACAGCATTCCAAGCAAGTTATCTAAAGCTTGAAAAGTTTGTAAGCCTAGAGTTGCGGGAGGGATCGTGTTTTGAGGAACTAGTGTGGTTGGAATGGACTGGTACTACCCAGGAGACCTAACTGCGTTCACTCAAATTATAGTAATATTGGAAAACAAATGCAAGCATCAGTAGTGTGTTAGGTTTACTATCATTAGTTAGTGAATGCCTCAACATAACTAACTTTGCTTCTTCAAGACGCTTGAAAACCACGCATCTTTCATGTATTCTTGATTCCCAACCAAAAGCAAATGAATTAAAAAGTTGCTATTCTTGATGCAATTATTGGCATCGTTGCATTGCATCAGCATTGGAAGCACTTCCCTTTCACTTTTTCAGGAGAAAGTTTCATTGTTAGTATCATGCTTGAATTTTGATTTTATTTATTGTGTTCGGACTTTTTTAAAATGGTGTTTAAAATACTAATTAATTCATATAAGCTATACAGAATTTATATGTTTTCTTAAAATTAGGAAGGATATAAAAAATTTAATTTCTGGTCACTTGGAAATTTCTATGAAGTACAACCCTAGTCCTCATTTAGCACTAATGTTTACGACGACCACTTAAAACTTGCTCATGTTCAAGCTATCAAGGAATGGTCCTAATTTCTGAGCTGTCTTTCATTTGTCGCTTGCGATAGTGAATGAAAAAGAGGGTCAATGTCTAAATGAAAATACTGCAAGCGCATAGATAAATACATGGTTCCGGTAAGAGATTCCCCACCTTTCATAAACTATAACTCGACTTACACGAGGACAACCGGATAAAGCACGTGGTCAGATTCAGTAGTCCAGTATCAGCAGCTATGATTAGTCACTTTCCTTCCTCGCCCAGGAAACTTACGTCTCATCTGCCAAATAAGATCATTTTCTCTGGCTTGCATCGCATATTCTGATAGAATAGGATTACTTGTGGATCTTTCTTAGTTGAACAAAAATAGCTAGTTTTAACTTAATTTGGAAATAAGTGCATGTGATCCTATTGCCTTAAAGACAACTAATGATATTCATGCATGCGCTTTTAAATTCAATGAAACTGCTCAGAACGCCTGCATCATTCTTACACAGATTTAATGTTCATTCAGTATTCAAGGGATTACTCCCATCATCAGAGAATAACTCCCCTGAAATAATTATAATCATTTGATGAACAGGAATGGAAAGTATTTCTCTTTGTGGAATTTCAAGCTTCAGATCATACAGATATGACTTATATTCTACTCACTCTCTCTCAAATTACAAAACCTTTGAATATGAGGCTGAGAGTTAGATTTTTTATAGTTGGCATTCATTGTTAGGAAGTACTCTACTTTAGTCCTGCTTAGAATCTCCAGTTGCTACAGATTTTGATACACGAACCTGTTCACTGGTAACACTTTTTTCATCCACCTGCTAAAAGTATAAACTTGCACTTGAAATCCGCAGTAATATCGCAGTGAATTGAGAAAATATGGGAAAGAAAATGAACAGAAGAAACAAACAAACTCTGAGTATTTTGACAGTACAATAAAACCCTAAACAGTCTAAAACCAAAGGACAGAAAAGGAACTAGAAACAAAAAAAAGGAAACAACAAACTAGTGGCCGGGCAAACCATCTATACAACCTTAGAAAATGAATATACACGCTGATATGGGACCAACCATGACAATTCAATTGAGTGTTACATTAGTAGTTTATTTCAATTTCCATTGATTTATTTCAAGTTAAATTCTTGCTAATGTAATATTCCTCGTTCTAATAAGACTTCTACTTGAACAAAAAACAAATTTCCCATTTAGCTTAAATACTTTCTTAGTTTGTTTTCAACTCCATTTCCTAGTTGCATTCCGTAAGTAGCCTAGCCTGTTATGAAGGTGAGAAGTTAGCTCCAATGTCAACCAGCTATCGCCTGTAGATTAGTTGATGATGAATTCATTCCTCCCTAATTCTTCTTATTGATATTGCAAGTTGACATCAATTCTTTTCTTCCTGTTCTCTCTACTCTGGAATTCCATCTTTTCATACTTATTTCTTACTTACTAAATACTAGACTTGTCTTACACTACACATATACGTAACTGCTCAAAGGCAAACTAATCACCAAGGTCATGATATAAAAACGCAATAAACAAAAGATATGCAGAAAATTTGGCAAAGCATAATGACATCCAACAATTGTATATGTATTTATGCTCCACAGGCCTTGCACACAGATCAACAAAATATAAATAGTATTTTAAAAATTACCTGCAATTTGCTAACTATGATTTAATGCTAGTGTTGAAGGAATTCAAACATTCATAAAATTAGTATAAGGCACAGAGCTCCATTGTAGGGTACTCAGAATTGAAACTTTTACATCACTCATTTGGACGTTTTTCTATCTTCTGAATCATTAGTTATAAATTAAAATTTTCTATCTGAACATCCTTCGAGTTTCAATATGTCACTCTCCATTTTCTTCTGCCCCTCAATTGTCCTTCGTAAACTGATATTGTCATGTAAACTAGGAATGCACTATATTTCCCTTGCTTCCTTTCCGTGAAATATCCCCCTCTTTGGCTTGTTTTAAATTTATTTTGTTGGTCTCAAGTCACGGTAGGACAGCACTGTATTGTATTTTTGTTTGCAATATTGGAAACCAATTTGGGTAACCTTTGACTTTCCCCAACCCTTCACCACCCATGTGTCTCTCTTGTCATAAACATGCAACAATGAGGGTAATCCATTATCCACAAATTTGGGTCATTTACTTCCTTTCTGGTGTCTTTATTCTAAAATTAAGCACTCATGGTAAGTATGGGGATAAGGACGTAACGTCAAAATGAGAAAAATGCCAAACCAGTCCTCTTTTTGTGCCTAAGAACACAAAGACACATGTTAATGCCCCTTAGAACTCAAAGCCACCGTATTGCACATCTGGCCATGTCATTGTTGTGTTTCTGTTACATTAGTAGTACACTTCATGTACAATAGTATGCTTATTTTCTATTAAGATTTCTATTTAAACAAAAAACAGTTTTCCTATTTAGCTTAATTATTTTCCTAGTTTTTCGGAATACTTTTGCAACAGAAATTCTCCTAGCCTATAATAGATGGAGGAGCTTGAATTCAATTTAAAGTTTTTGCTCATTGACTAATTGATCCTCTCAATTCTTCTCTCTTATTCTTTTCTACTCTTCGTCTTTTCTCCACTCAGATTCCATCTTTTCTTCTCTATTTCATCTATTGATTTTTATGTTTGTAGGATATGTACTACTTCATACACATACATAATTGTTGAACTGCAAGCTGATTACAGAGGTCATGTAATGTAAATACATTGGCAAAGCAAATGATACCTAACATCATATATCATGGAATGATTCAGCCTGACACACAATTGAACAAAAAATTATGAAAAGTATTCTAAAATTTACTTGCAATTCACCAATTATGATTTCATACTTGTGTTTCATGGACAGAGCTCCATTGTAAAGTGAATGACAAAGCTGAAATTATCAAGAACTTTTATAAATTGCTTCTTGTCAACTCAGACATGGAGTAAGATTAAGTATGACGGAATTTTGAGGGCAATCATGGTGAAGCAGCATGAAGAAGTTAACAGCTTCATCAGTCTTCAAGCTGCCCCACCTCATAGTCCTTTGTGAAGTAGCAAGGCATATAACTGGGCAAGTGGCAAAAGTATCCAAGTTTTGATAGAGTTGGGTCACTAGCAGGAACTACTAGAGTTATGAATGATATACTAATATTAATGCACCTGTACACATATGTGGAAAAATGACTCAAAATATATTACCTTACACATGGAATGAGAAAAAAATCCATTAGTTCCAAAGATTAGAAAGCATCTCTCTTATTTGACCAATTTCCACAATTAGGTGTCTTATCATATTTTCATGTTTCTGGAACATAATTTCCCCAACTAAACAAAAATTTAGCAGGCATATGGACAAAAACAAGATTGACCTCTTTTCAATTTTCAAAAGATAGAAGTTCCACCCAACATGTTCTTTAACATAATGCATATTATTCAACAGGGAAACACCAAAGATGTGCATTCACCTCAGTCAAAACTCAATCTTTTCAAGAAGATATATTCAACTTAGACACTAACTGGAGAATTTCACTCACTAAAAACAAAAAATGATTCTCACTCCAACTACCACATGGATAAGTCAGTCTCAGTTTACACGACAGAGAATCAGTTTTATAATTCAAAGATCATAAAATATAAGAAATAACTCGCAATTAAACTAACATCGAATTGAAAGCCAATTACTCACTTTGTTAGCGCTCTCTGGTTTAGCTGCAGGCTTATAGGGGCAGGCAGGTGGAGCTCTCTCTGGTTTCCTGTATTCCCATCCAAATAGCGCATAAACTTTCCCCTAACAGAAGATTCATCATCCAATTTATATACCGAAAAACGTTAAAGCTGGTAACTTTGACATTGAATTCAAACATTAACAAGTGGGTGTCCAGAGAAAACCCTCTAACCATGATATAATCGAAAAAAAGGGGCAATAGGTTGACGATTGGGACCAGGAACAGAGGCAATAAACAAGCTATGCAAACCTAACACAATAAAATTTCAGGTCAATAACTATTTCCAGTCTGAAACGGACTGAAAACGGAAAAAGAAAGGAAACGAAACACTTTTTACCATTGCCTTCTGGGATTTTTATGTAAATTGTATGCTTCTATTCTATTCTATAAGTTGGATTTGATTCTATTTCAGCATTTATAGCAAAGTAAGCGGAGAAATTCAGGAATTCTGATATATACAACCTCTAAAACTTAATAAAGCCCACTCTAAATCCATCCCATGATCAGGCCAGTCCTTTTTTCATGAGCCCATCACAGGTTTGAACTAACTCATGGTTTTTTACGTCATACACCCATCCGTGCAATTGTTAGTGAGAGGATCAATCAAATTCAGACCACTCCCATCCTGATCCAACGCCACCACTCTAACTGCTCCTGGTTTGACTTACTCTCTACTCCGCGATCCCACCGCTCGGTCATCTCTGTAGATCCCATTCCTTATCTCTCCAAACCTTCTTCCTACCATCCTCGGCAACCTTCACTACCTCACCTTCATTTCCTTCTTCGACAACTTCAACACCTGCACCCTCTCTCTCGCCATCTCCACCTGTCGGAGCCTTCTTTCTTTTTGACGCTGAAATCCATCAAAAAATTTTCTTCCTAATTTGGAGAAGCTGCTTTTCATTGCTTGTTTTGTATTCTTCACACAATGAATCAGTAAGAATCTTCCAGGAGTTTTCTCAGCGACCAATCACGGCATGATTTAAATTCAAAGACCGTAGCTTTGTAATGTTTGTTTGCGGTCCAACCAAACAAAAGTTTGAGTTCGACAAAGCAGATGACCCACACTACACGATCGAGAAACCGCACTCAACGCAAAACAAACAGCAAAGTTCGCAGTCCAAACAAACGAATGAGGGAGAGAGGTTTCATGTAGTAACAGTAGTTAGTCAAGAAGAGATGCTATGATCAAAACAGATGCTTTAGAGAGAGTGAAAAGTGAAGCTTTAGTCAGCTTGCACCTAAGTTTTAGACGACCACCGACAGACAGCATGGAGCTGACCAGACTTCCATGGATTTAAGGATAGGAAAGGAGGGTTCCAATGGACTCACTTCGGCAACTGCGTGTTCAGTTAGAAATTTGAGTCTTACTAAAAATATTAAAAGAAATGTTAAAATGTATTTTTCAACAAAATCCAAACAGAAATTTAAGAAAACGAACGACTTCTACTTTTTACAACATTAAGATTGTTTTCTGAATATTACTGAACATTTACTAAAATTTCGATAAAATTTTTCAATTGAAGAAGTCCCTTTTACTACAATACAACACATTATGAATATCCGAAGATGATCACATGTTTAGGGTTATCCGCGAGTTATTTTGGGGTTGAAAAAAAAATCCCTTTTACCATGTTACAACACATTATGAATGCCTAGAGATGATCACATGTTTGGTGGGCATCAACAAGTTTCTACGGATGGCAGTAACAGGATTGTATGCTTTTTTCTCCTCTTCTTATGCAGTGAGACAAACTAATGAGCACTGACGCCGTCGCACGACGCGTTAGTGCAGCGACAAATAGGTTTACCAGTAGCTAGCCAGCCATTGTAGCCATTTTCCAGAACCATAATGTTCCTAATTCCCCCGTCATCATTCAGCTCCTCAAGATAATTGGCAAACATTCTAGCACAATTTGGGCCTCGAACCTGCAGAATTGTTTTTCATTAGCTCCTGATGAGAGTCAATCAGAATGCCATAATGAAAAGATTTGCAACATTAAGGAGGGAAAAGAACAGGATCATTTCTAGCAATTACCAAAATCTATTCTACAACCAGACTAGTTCTCCCTCAACATGATAAACTGGTTTACTAAGCCCCACAAATGATATGGTAAAGGATGGATCTACGGTGAGCTCGAATGCATTTTGGAATTAGAGAAAAGTGATACTAAATCTAACAAAATGGTCAATTCATATGAGATGCAGCTAGATTAATCAGCACACAGAATGCACAGATCAAAGTACAAACGAAATGGTGGACAATAGAATCTGCAATCACGTGAAGCTAAAGCATGTGAAGTCCCATGCATTGAAGTTCAACAAATCTTTACTGACCACATGAGAAACAACGGAGCACACATCATAAAATTCCAGAAAAGCAGGCACATCTAATTACTCAATAAGACCAGTTTCCTAAGGCAGATCAATTGTACAAGTTTTGTACTACATACTTGGTTTTATGAACTGTTTTTCAATTCGAATCAGCTATCTACTGAACCAGCTTAAGGCCAATTCCAGCAACAATCATCTCCCTCCGTTCTTTTAACGTTGTAGAAATCAGAAATTGGACAGAACACATTCCAACTAGAAATAATTAATGCCAAAACTAATGAGCTTCTGAACAATGTTCCTTTAATGAACTTACTTTGACAGTTACAAAATGAACAACTAATTTCCCTAAACAAGCTCAATCAGGCTGACAGCACTAATACAACGTGGGTTTGCCACTTGCGGCTTGTCTAGTTGATTTTCCTCCCCATAATCAGAAACTTTCCAAGAACAACTGCTGAATGGATAACACATCCAATCTTGTGACCCAAATATTCACAAAGAGACACCAAGTTTCTAGGACACACTGACGAAGAAAATTTCCAAGATACAAACATTATGCTTGAAAATATAATGTGTAGGTAACAGCAGATGTTAAATTAAGTTTCTGCCCGGATACATTGAATCTACAGATGCAAGTCTATGCCATAAATGACTAAGATAGATGGAGTATACCACACAACCCCAAATCACGAAATCAGGTATAGTTATTTGTTTACAGACTGTTGAGCATCACCTAAAACAAATAGGATAGCACTACTAAACTTTTCTAGGTAATAGACCATTTCCTTTCAGTTACATTTTCTAGTGGACCCTAATCAAAGAGGCAAAAATTTTCTAGTCCAGCGATTTGACCTTTTCTCTTCTCCTATGTAAAACATAAATTCACGCATCTCGTTGCAGTTATCGATCAAGAACAGAAACTTAGCGCCAAAAGAAAAAGAAAAGGAAAATCACAAACCTGACTTAGAGCGCAATGAAAGACGAGGGTATCTTTCCCTTGAACATCTTGAACAAGATTTGACATCCTATCACCGAAAGTCCTACTCGGGTAGTGCAGCGACCCAGGTATGTGCCCATCATAATGCCTCTCGTGGTCTCTTTAAGAAATTGCGCAGGTAAAGAAATCAACAACCATAGTCAACAAAGAAACCATCTTTGTTCATGTAAAAGAACCAAACCTCTAAATACAAGAGAACCCTGAACTGGATTTCTGTACCTGACATCAATAATGGCGACATTTGGGCGACTCCTTATAGGAAGAAGCCGCGTATCTGTAATGTATGTGACGGTACGAGACATGGGCACGCTTTCTTCAGTCTTTCTTAGTCCGAAGAAATTGAACTTGAAACACATCCTCGGTATTATACCAACTCCAATTGCTTTGTATTATACCAACTCCGATCGTGTGTTGCTGGTTTTATAGGCGAAATATTGATCCCGCCAAATCCAACGGTCAAGATCTCTCAAAAGTCTACAACATTCCATCGTAACTGACTAACCGCTCCGTTAAGATGGAAGGCATTCTGAGGTAGTTGAGAGCCGTCGTTTTGCTTTCTTCGCAAGCAAATGATTTTTGTTTTTTATTTTTTGTTTATTTAAAGAGTGCTGATTGCTGTCACGTAAAATCCAATCCGCAAAAGAAAGAGGCTGTGTTGCAACTAGAAGATAGCCGGCTAATAGAGGCAAACTCATGATGTTAGCATGTGTCATTGTAGTCAATTAATTGGTTACAATTTGATCGATAATATTATTATTTATTTAACAAAAAGCATTCTTTATTTTTGGATATTAAGCAAATTATATTTGATGTTTTAATAATAAACGTAAAATTTTTAGAATAATTATGGTGTAATTGAAATTGTGATGAGATTATAATTATGATATTTAATTTACTTTTACGTATTGTTCTTAAATATTCCTAGTTGTAGTTATCGAGACGAGTATTGTTGACACAGTAAAATTAGCATACATTATGTTTCTTTCTTATAAAGAAAGTAATTGAACTCATAAATTAAGATATGAAAATACTTAAACTAATGTCATCATCATCATCATCACCACCCCATTTTTAAATCAGTATGACAGAACGACTGGTCTATGATGGCGTGTCAAACCAGCAAAAATAAATTCCTACTCTGGAACACTTAAGAGAGTAAAGTGGTGAATAGGGTCGAACCACAGAGACCAATGTAGTAATTATTTATCTGTGTGAAATCAAAAATAAAAATAAATAAAAATAAAAATATAAAAAGAATTGATTTGGGGATAATTAATTTTAAAACACGAAATCACACAGAAAGAAATTAAAAATAAAGATTGAAAATAATATAAAGAAAAGCCTAGCCAAGGTACTCTCCCGTTTGATACTGTAATTCGATCATAGACTCAAAAATATAAATTCCATTCATTCTTATGGACAAAGTTATAGCAGACAGTGAACAGCACATATCAACAAATCCATTCGTAATTATTCGATAACTCCGAGTAAAGCTCCGCAGATTATTACCCTAACTAATTAGACTATTCCCGAGTAAAACTCCGCTGAATATAATTTATGACAGCAATAAGCTCTAATGGACCTTTGTCTTAGTCAACAGAATCGGAAAAGCCGCAATCTATTTAAACTAAATTATTTAATCTTATTAATTTCTTAATTGAAATTAATTCGTCACTTCGATAGACAACAATCACAGACTAACTAATTTATTCAACAATTTATTATCAAGTCAATCAATTAATATGCCTCATTAATCAACAAACCTGATAATAATAAATCGATTAAAGCACGGAGATTAAATAAACATAAGAGATAAACGAAAACAATTTAATCAAAGGAGTCTCACGAACTACATAAATCAAACTTAGGGTACCTTGTCTAGATTAAAAGTTAGCCAGGCATAACTATATTAAAAGATAAAGCTGATTGAGAATTGTTGACTGCTTTCCACTACAAAAACTACTGTCGCTGGTCTATTTTAACTCCAAAGCTGACTGTGAAAATTCCACTTCCAAAGTATTGCTATTGTCACTTCTCTCAAAAGTGCTCCAGTAAAAATTGTCCTCCCTTGGCTTCTAAATCACGTTCTTTTTCTCCCTTTTTCAATTCTTTTTAGTTTTTGCAACTGTTGCTCTCTTTTCTTCTATTTTAAGGTTCTGCCGCTATTCACTTCCAAGTCCTCTTTTTCTCTAGGTTTTCTTTCTTTCATTAATTGAAGTGGGCCCCCTAATGGTCTTGATATTTCTCTTTTCAATAAACAAAGTGGGGCCCAATCAAATATCAAATTAAAGCTCCCATGAGTCACAAGACAATTTGACTTCGTCAGTAAAAAGGGCTATGCAATTGAGGCCCAAATCCCAAGGTAATAAAGTCAAAATTCGCAAGTAGTAATCTGCCAGCTTTGCGTCACCTTCAACATGGTCATGTTGAAATCTTCTTCAGTTCCAGATTAGTCAATTTCACTCCAAATTGCATCGCTTTGGTATTTTATCACTTAAAACATACAAAGACATGAATTACCATAGAAACACAAGCAAAATATCACAAAAGCTTATCAAAAGAACATAAAACATAAACAATTAACATGCACAAAATGCAAGTTATCAGTCTACGACCCGCAAACTAGGAAAGACCGATTTGACCTCCTACGCGGTGAAAACAGTGAGTGAGTGTTACAGTAAACAACTCGTAATACACTTACTTGACTGTCCTAGTGTACTTTAAAGGGTTTCCCTTACCCTTATGCTGTCCCGCCAAAATTTTCTATTTCTGACCACTTCTACAGTAATGGTCAACACTGACATATCTTTCTTGACTACTTCCATCCAAGTCTTGTATGGCCTGTCTTTTCTCCTCTTATAGCCATTAAGAATAATTTGCTCTCATCATCTTACCGGAGCATCTGAGTGCCTTCTGCTCACATGCCCAAACCACCTAAGCCTGGTCTCTCTCATCTTGTTGGCAATATTGGTGTAGTCTATCTCTCACCACACTATTTCAGACCCTATCTCTCCTAGTAATGTCTCACATCCACCGAAGCATATGTATCTCTGCTACCAACAACTGTCTTATATGTCTATTTCTGACGGGCCAACATTCTGCCCCGTATAACATGGTTGGCTGAATCACCATTCTGTAAAACTTCCCTTTAAGCTTTAAAGGAATCTTTCTATCACATAAGACCCTTGATGCGCTTTTCCATTTGCTCCACCCAGATCTGATACGATTGACTATATCGTCATCAATGTTACCATCACTCTGAATAATAGACCCGAGGTATTTAAAACTTTGTTTTTGTGATATGACGTCTGTTCCAATTGTTACCGCCGCCTTATGGACCATCTGGCTTCCCTAAAAGTTGCATTTCAAATACTCCATTTTAGACCTGCTCATTCTAAAACCTTTCGACTCTAACGTCTCTCTCTAACGTTCTAACTTGAAATTGACCCCCGCCCTGGTCTCATCTACCAGGATAATATCCTCCGCAAATAACATACACCAAGGTACCTCTCCTTGAATATGTTTGGTAAGTTTATCTAACACTAATGCAAATAGAAAAGGGCTTAAAGTAGAGCCTTGGTATAGGTCAATACCAATAGTAAACACTTCCGTGTCACCCTCTATTGTCCTTACGCTAGTCAATGCTCCTTCATACATATCTTTAATAACGCGGATATAAGTTATATGGATTCCCATTGCCTCCAAACACTTCCATAAGATTTCCCTAGGAACCTTCTCATACGCCTTCTCCAAATCAATAAAAATCATATGTAAATCTTGTCTTCGTTCTTTGTAGCATTCCATAAGCCTTCAGAGAAAATGTATTGCTTCTGTCGTGGACCTACCAAGCATAAATCCAAATTGGTTGGCTGATATTGAAACTGCTCTCCAGACTCTTGTCTCAATTACCTTCTCCTACAGCTTCATGTTATGACTTAGTAACTTGATGCCTCTATAGTTGTGGCAGTGTTGGATGTCCCCTTTGGCCTTATATACTGAGATCAACCTACTCAATCTCCATTCATCCGGCATTTTGGCTAAGTCTAGAATCACATTAAAAAGGCGAACTAACCATTCAATACCTATAAATCCTATTCGCCTCCACACCTCTATAGGGATCTCATCCGGCCCAACTGCCCTTCTGCTCCTTATCCCTCTTAATACCTTTGTAATTTCTCCTCTAGTGAGGAACAAGCTCCGATACGGTAGGTTCTCCTAACTCTCTATTGGCTAAGATGCCTTCGTTATATAAGCCATAAAAGTATCTCTACCACCTACTCTTCATGGCCTGTGTCTCTGTTAGTACCTGACCTGCTTCATCACGTATACAATATACTTGGTTGAAATCTCTTGTCGCACGTGCCTTATCTGGCGCCAACTTGAAAATACGTTGTGCTCCCACCTTGGTTGTATCTAAATCCTTGTATATAGTCTCGTATGCTTCTCCTTTCGCCACTGAAATTGTCTTCTTTGCTTTTTGCTTTACTAGTCTGTACCTTACTCTATTAGTTACCTGTTCCTCATCTGTTGTACTTGCTTCTAGGTCTTTATAAGCTCTCTTTTTCACCTTTATCGTCCCCTGAACCTCTCCTGACCACCACCAGGATTCCATCCCCCTGTCCCTCTGCCCTTTAGAGACTCCTAGGAGTTTGTAGAAATTTCCCTCACTATAGGGGTTACTCCCTCCCACATCTGATTTGCATCCTCTCTCGTGGCCCATGCGACTCTATACCAAATTTGAGTCCTAAAACGTTCCACCATTCTCCTTTTAAATTCCACCATCTAATTTTACGACATCGCTTATTAAATTGATGTGTCCTCCATCCCTTTATACCTAGATCCAAAACTAACAATTTATGTGGGGTTGATAAGCATGCGGCCGGAAGCACTTTGCAATCCTTGCACCATGCTTTAACTCTCTTCCTAACAAGGAAATAATCAATCTGCGTCTTGGTCATGCTACTCTTAAATGTCACCAAGTGCATCTCATTTTCCTTAAAAAAGGAATTGGCTATCACCAACTTAAACGCCACTACATATCCAGTAAGACATTTCCACTTTCGTTTCTAATGCCGTATCCATAACCCCCATGAGTTCCTGTATAACCATCTAAGACAGCCCCTATATGCCCATTAAAATCACCTCCTAAGATAACTTGCTCAAAGTAAGGGATTTGTCGGAGCACTTCATCCAGCGCTGCCCAGAATACACGTTTTTGTTGTTCGTCTAACCCAGCTTGTGGAGCGTAAGCACATCTACATAGAGAACATCCTTGCTAAGAACAATTTTTGCCACCATAATCTTATCATTTATCCTTGTGATCCCCACCACTTGGTTGATAAGTTCTTGGACCACTAGGATACCTACCCCATTCTGCTTCCGTGTATTTCCAGAGTACCACAGTTTGAAGCTCCCTATCTCCTTTGCTTTAGCTCCCGACCACTTACCCTGCGTTTGGTTGCTGTCCCTATGAGTGGGGACGGAAGACGGGGACAGAAAAATTCTGTCCCCGACCTGTTTGCTTGCTGTCTCCACCAATTTCTGTCCTGACTCCGGAGACAGAGAC
>JANZXP010000005.1:40541294-40563382 GCA_027576715.1 Erythroxylum flavicans
TCTAGGTAACCGTCATTTAGTTGAGTTCTGTAACTAACTCTGACTAAATAATTGTTCTGATGTACTAATGTATCTTCGTGGTATCGTCTATGTCTTCTTTGCATCTGTGTTGCCTTTGCGTCTGCGTTTGCATCTGCGTCTATATTTACTTTGCGTCTGCGTCTGCGTCTGCGTCTGCGTCTGCGTCTATATTGACTTTGCGTCTGCATCTGCGTCTGCGTCTGCGTCTGCGTCTATATTTACTTTGCGTCTGCGTACTTAACATACTTGTTAAAAACATTCATTTGTTTATAATATTATTATTATTTGATTGTCATCAAAATTAATCATCGTAAAGTTCTCTTGACTTAACAAAGTTGACGTGGAAGATTTAGATTAATTGCTTCATTATCTCAAAATATTCATCTTTAGTCTTTACAACGATCAGTAGTGTTTGGGCTTTTGATTTTTATTGTGAAAATAAAGCAAGTCTATTTTGCTTTAATGGCTGAGAATTTCGGATTAGCCATTTTTCTACAGCCATTTGATGAACTTTATTTCCTTGCAAAAACTTATGCAACCATTTCATTTTAAATCTTCTTACCAACACTAGAATGCCTAATTATTGGTCCTATTTGTACTTATATTTCCATATTAATACAAAGGGATAAAGAATTTAGAGACACGAAAGAGGCTTAGGGAGAAATGTCTATGTAGTCTTAGATTTGGTATTTTGCTTTAGAAGTATAATATCCTTCATGTACCTTTGGTTGGAGTACCTATGAGATGCACTCGTACCATTTCCACTAGTTGATGAATCAAAATGGAAAGTTCTACGTTTCTCTAATGTTGAAGACAAATAGCCTCGAGTGGCAGTTTGTCACATTATTCATTAGAAATGCATTAAACTAGGCTTGTTGGTAATCATAGGAGCTGTAAATTGGAAAATATGGCAAACTTATTGAAAAACATGCTTCAAATTTTTTGGGTTTCCACACTTTAAGTTCACTCCATTAGGTGAATCCCTTTGTTTGGGGTAAGCAGGAACTATTTTGTGAGGCTTAACATAGTGATGTTTGATTTTAACATAATCTGTTTCTTCGAGGATTTGTATGTAGTATTTTTGGGGTTTTGACATATCCTAAAGCTTATATTGCCACCTTTTAGGAAAAGCATTGTTTGTTACTTTGAAAAGGTCAAGGTAATAAAACTCATTTTTCAATTGTCAAAATATTTTGAAAATGTTCTTTATAAAAAAAGTTGCTTTTAAAAGATTTTTGTTTAAACTTACTAATCTTTTGAAAAGTTTATTGATAAATTTTTTAAGGTTTTGGTTTATATAAAGCGATATTTCTTGTTTCATTTTTAGCAACCATTTTTAAAGAATTTGCTTTTGTGGACTGTCATCAAGTGAATGCCTCAAAGTTATTATTAAATCTAGGGTTGTTAAAAGACGAGGTTACCACTTAGAAATGTCCACCATATTATATGAGAATGAAGCATCACCTTGGTTTTTTGGTAGAAAGGGAACAATTTTTCTTCTTTTAATATCTCTTTTCAAGCTTTGACTAGTTGCACAGTTATGGGCTTTAATGGAGATGGGCTCACATAGCTAGGGGATGGGTTCACTTGACTTTTTGAGGCTTTAGAATGATTTTTTGCTTTTGGAATCATAATCTGGATTGTAGAAACTCTAAGGTTAAAAAAATCAGAGATAGAGTTTGCTTCACCTTCAATAAATTCAATATCAAATCAAATATGCTTAAAATAGCTTGCCATTTTGTAAGCATTTATTTTGAAGCTATATTTTGAACATCTTTTAATAAAACTTCTTTTGCAGCTTTGCAGGTAATATGAAGCAAAAAAATTTATTAATTATTTCAACTTGAAATTTGGAAATGCACACAAGAATGGATATAATTTCTTTTTTAATTGTTGAGTGATTACTTTAAGTGGGATTCTAATGTCCTAATGCGAACTACACAATTCGTTCTCTATCATTTACCTTTTGTTTTAAGATACCTCCGTAACCTAGATCGCAAGATTCATTTCTATAGTTTTGAAGGCATTGGGATAAGCTAACTATAAGATGTGGATGTCATTCATCATCTCTTTTATTTGTTTCACTAAGCTGGTGTGTTTCTCAAACCATGGCTTTGGATTTTCTTTCTCAACTTACCTTAGAGAGGTTCATAAAACCTATTTAAGATAAGATAAAAATCCACAACATAGTTTAGGCTTCCTAAAAAGCTTTGCAACTTTTTTTTTTTGGGTCAGGGATTACATTGGGAAGCTTATTGCTAGAAACCTAGCCTTGGTTTGGAAAAGACTAAGTTTGGTTTTAACACTACTAATAATTTCTTTTCTAATGACATGTATGAAAGTCTTGATGTATTTAAAATATTGCTCTAAAAATGAGGAGAATATCAAGACATCAACAATATAAACAATACATAATGCAAAATAAGGGCCAGATATTTCATTCATGATTCTCTAAAATTTAAAAGAATATTTTTAATCCAAAAGGCATCACATTCCACCCATACTGACCAAATGGGAAAACAAAAGGTATTTTGTTAAGATCTATTTGGACCTACCAGATTCAAGATTTCATGTCAAGTTTTTAAAAGACTTGGCATTGTAACAAATCATTGTCCCTTTTTCAACATAATTGTTCTAGCTCTTTGTTCATTTGGATAGGTCTAGCTTTAGTTAGGATTTGTTAAAATCTTTTTCTTAAGGAAAATTCATAATATTTTTTCTATTACAAAATGCAGTAGGAATATCTCTCTCTTTTTTGTTTTGTTTGCTCATATTGTAGTTGGTTTTCTTTTCTTTCTGTTACGTATCATTCTTCAATATCTCAACTGTTTCTGCTTTTCACTAATGATATTGGTTAATTAATTTTTGTAAACAGAACATGTTTTGTTTAAATTTATATTCCTAATGATGTTTCTAGGAAAGGAAAGCACAATTTCTTGTTATTGATTTTTTTACTGAAATGATACTATGACTCACTATGTAAGGGTGGTTAATAAGTTTTATTAAATGGGCTCCTAAGATAACTGTATGGTGTATATCCTCTATGATCACAAAGGATGTTTTGATAAAAAATTCACCTTAGCAATTATGGGCATCAATTTTGTGGTTTATCCTAAGTTTTGAGTTGTTAGCAACTTTGAGCCTCTCTTGAGTTTTTTGTAATAATTTTATAGGATTATACCCTGTTTAATACAATTCAAATGGGCTTCTATATCAAATAAAGCTAATGTGTCATTAATAAAATCTTTGCTTACTTTAAGAGTTATCTTAATAAAATTTTTTGGGATGTGATCTTACTGAGAATGAATAGAAAATTTTTAGGTATTTTTTCGATGTTTTTAAGTTAAAATTTTTTATTGATTTCGTCATTTGACTCACATTCTTCCTTATTGATCTTTTGTAGCAAGTTTTTTATAATTTTACTATCCTCTTTTTATTTTTGTTTGAGGGTTTTCAATTTTTGTTTTATCATTGTAATTTCTTGGTATAGGCTAGAAAGGGTTGATTATGAGTTTTTGTTTTCCTTGGCTTTGTCTAAAATGTTGGTTAAATTGTAGGGTATTGGAGCATGTTGAAGGTAAACTTTGATTAGGGGTTTCAAAGGACTTTTGTAATTTTTATAAATATTCCTTTCATAACTAGGTTCTTAAATGTGATTTATTACTTCTAAAAGAAATTTTGGTCTTTAATTAACATATTATCTTGTTTTCTAATTCCAAAGGGTCATTTCAAAAGTTTCATCACCACTGATTGAGCTATTTGTTTCTAATCCTAAGGCTTTATTTCCAAATTCTGCATCGAAATATTGTTTAAAGGACTTAGTGTCAAAAATCATCAACTCTTGAATTTTATCTAATATTTCTTGATCTAGGTCTAACTTTTGGATTTTTTTTATTGATCTTGTAGTACCTAATTATGTAGTCTTTCTTGTTGCACCTATAACATGTAATGTTTTTTAGTTTCGATGTTTAGGGAAAGTTTTGGTTTTTGCTCACATATTTCCTATTGGGTTTGCGTTTTTATAGAATTTCCTACATTTTTGTATATGAATTTGATTCTAGTTTTGTTCCTTTGGGTTTCGCTATAGTCTCTACAAGGTCTTTTGCTATTACTTTGGCAGATATCAAATTTCTTTGGGTGTAACTAATAAGTTCACCATAAGTTAATCTATCATAAGTAATTTGGTTATTATGGGGTTCCTTAATTTTGTTTCTCACCTTTCCATCTAATAGAGGAGGTATCTACTAAGAACTTCTCCTTACAAAAGGGTTTATTAGAATCTTCTCTCAGGATCACTCTTGTTAAGAATGTATCTTTGTACAACTTAAGATCAAAAAGTTTTGTTCGCCTAAAATTGAACAAAAATTCAACATATTTGTCTTTTCAATTTAAAGGGTCTTCTGTTAAACGTAAAGAGATTGCTAAGATCAATATAAGAAATTCATCTTAAATGGGTTCACTATTTTCATCAAAATTGCTTCATCTTCTTTATTGACTTTGAAAACTTTAAGAATATCTAATCTTTGGGATTCGATTAGGTGGTAAGCCCACCAAACTTTCAATTGTTCAAAAAATATGGTTATTATGAGTTCAACTATTGTATGGTTAGACATTCTAATCGGTTCTATAAGCATTAGCGACCGTTGTCATTTGTTTAAGTATATTTCAAATGTTGTATTTGGGCATAACATATATATTCCATTAATAGATAGAAGAAGCATTATATTTGGTTTATTGTAAGACATTAGGTTTTTGACTTATGTATATATCAGGGGAAATGAGTTTTAACCAATGAGATTTTTGTTGCCAATGGAGTTTGTTCACTATAGGAGAAGGAGGTTGGAGGCTTTCAGTTTCAATATTGCTTTCTTGCTCAATCATGTTCACTTCCTGGGAGTTACTAGTTTTGATATGGATAGTGTTCAAAGTTTGAGATGTTGAGGATTTTGGAGAATCAAAAACTATGTTTTCATTAATCTTATTTAATTGGTTTTGGATGGCATTGAGGAATTCTTCATTATTCATTTTCCTAGATTCCACACCTTTATTTCGGTGTTGTTGTTGATGGCTCTACAAAGATATTTTATGTTGTTTTCTTGGGCATATATCTCAAACCAATCAAAAAATAAGATTTGCAATTATTAACGAAATCATAATATTTTTCCTGAATTTGTTTTCATTGTTCTAAAAAGTTGTTAAAAACTATAATATTTTTTCTTTGTTTTCTAAAGAGTAAAATCATTATAAAAAAATTTTTTTTTCACCTCAAAATCTTTTTCTAACACATAAAGCTCATTATTCACATTTTCGATTGTTAAAGAGAAAGTTAGAGATGTTGAGACAGACGGTGGCTCACTATTTTTGTAGAATGGTTATGTAATGTTTTGTTGTAATCAACTTCTCGAAGGCTTGAAGATGGGATATCAGATATTGAATGCCTAGGCAAGTCTTTACTAGGGATATTAATCATAAATGGAATCCTAGAGACTCTTCCTAGGTCAATGGTTGATGTTGAAACATTATCATTAAATATTTATCTCATATATTTTCTACTAAAAGATAGTTTTACCCTATCGTCTAGGTATTATTTCACCTCTTTGATTTTGGTGTTTGGACTCATAGTTATTTACAAACTCAAATCTGTTGCACCCTTAAGTATCCATTCCTCAGGCAAGTTGATGCCCTTCCACTTTATAGATTTTGAAACAACAATATTGGAATTTATTAGATCATTTTGTAAAAACATAGTTCATCTTTTTGACTATGGATTAGGGCTTTTAAGGTAAATGAGATGTTTGTGGCTTTGTAATGGATTTTGTAAATCAAGGTTGCATGGATGGATCCTATGTTCATTTTGTAATTAAGGGTTTTAATTTCCAAAACTAAGGAATCTAAGATGTTTTTGTCCCTAAGGGAAATTGTTAGTTCAGATAGCAATTAAATAATATAAGACCAGTACAAAGACTAGACTTTATAGAGCTTAACAGAGAATCATGAAAGGCATAGAGCCTAGCATCTCTCAAAACCATTAAAATGGAAGTGTTTAGTCCTTCTTTTGTAAGCAACACTCCTACTTACACTAATCTTATATGGACGTATTTAAATGCATTGAGCTTTGGGTTAATAAATGGATGGTTTCAAAGGGTTTTGAAAGGGGAATATCACATTCCTTAGTTTTAATCATGTAATCCATTTCTTGGAAAAGTATAAACTTTGATTGTCGGTAAATTTGATCTTATTGAACTTTAGGACTTTTCCGATTATCTATAGACTTTTCAAAGTTTGATATTATTGTCTTATGATTGTTCACAATCTTATCATTGGTACTAGTGGTGGATGCATTAGAGATAGATTCAGATCTGGTAAAGAAATCTATTTTTCTAAGACTATCGATTCTTTCAATTATGAATAGTCTAAACCAACAGACTTACATCACTTGGCTCAAACTACTAGGACCACCTAACCTCAGTGAATGAAATTTAATAGACTTAAAACAATAGACTCAATATTAAATCCTTACCCTTTGTAGGACACTTGGCCCTGATATAGGTTTCTAAGGCATTATATTTACAATAAAACCATTATATCTATTAAGAGAACCCTATAATTTAGCAACAAGTTTCCCAATGTAATCCATAACAAAAAAATATAGTTGCAAAAGTTTTTAAAAAGCCTAAACTATGTTGCTGAAATTAAGATTATGCATGTCGACTTCAAAAAACAATAAAGACAACAAGAAAAAAGCCCAAGAAAATAATTTGAGCCTAAAAACATTATAAAATGTGAGCCAAATAGTTTAATATAAATATTATTGGTATCAAACCAATATAAGGGCCCAATTGTAAAAAAAAATAATTGATAAGACATAAAGCATGCAACAAGAAGAACCACACATGACTTCCACAAAGGAGAAACCAACTTGAAGGTATGTAAAGACAAAAAAGGAGATAAGGGGTCTATGTAACATGTAAGTTCAAAACAAAGGAAGTAAGCTTTTTTTTTAATTTATTGTTTTTCCAAGCTTGGAAATAAGCTTGAACGTCCCTCCTTCCTCTTCAAAGCATTAGACTAGTGCATAAAACCCCCTAAAGCAAAACAAAGCTTGATGCTTTGCAAAAACAGTTTACTATAAGTTGTGCATGAATAAGAACAAATAAATAGTAAATATTTAATAAGAAATATATCACATTACTCTTCAAATATTGTTCAAATGTGAAGCATTACAAAAACTTTGGGGTTTTAAGGAAGAAATAAATGAAAAAAAGGCTCAAATACAAGCCATTGACGCTCACATTAGGTGTTAGTGCAAAAAAGTATTGTTACAAAACTTTAGCTTTGATTTTAAGGGGCTTTGTTTTTGCTTTAGGGGACAGTAATCCCAACAACCTTTCAACTGTTTGAAATTTTGGATATTAAGAGTCTAACTATTGCATGATCAGAGATTCCTAATTGGGTTCTATAAGCATTGGTGACTATTTTCATTTGTTAAAACACATTCAAAATATTGTATTCGGATATACTATCTATATTCCATTCATAGATAGAAGAAGCATTATACTTAGAATGTTACAAGGCATTAGATTTTTTATCTAGGTATAGTCAGAGACAATGCGATTTTTGTTGCCAACAGAGTTTGTTCACCATTAAAGGAGGAAGTTAGAGGTTTTATGTTTTACTATTGCTTTCTTGCTTAATCATGTTCACTTTCCTGGAGCTACTAGTTTTAATCCTAGTTTGACTCCTTATTTAGATAGTATTCAAAGTATGGAATACTAAAAATTTTGGAGAATTAGAAATTATGCTTTCATTAATCCTATTCAATTGGTTTTAGATGGCACCGAGAAATTTTTCATTATTCTTTTTCTTGAATTGCTTTAGAATGTTGTTGGAAACTATTTAAGTCTAAAATGGAGGTTTTGATTGACTATATTTTTTATATTATATTTTTAGACTCTTCTTTATTCCAAGCAATTGTCTTCTTAATAATGCAACTGATTATAGGTGTAATTATTCTATAATATAATGTTTTTAATATCAATAGACTCAATTAATTGAGTCCAAAATTCAGGTAAGGATAATCTTAGACTGTACTCTTAAAATAGTGTATGGTTCTTGAAACTTTGAATTTTTGTTATTAATAAATTATTTTATAACAAATTATATTTTGAATTTAGTTACAAATATGAATTATGTTTATTTATTTCACAAATACTTAACAAAGTACAAGCTGCTTTGCTTTTATATTTTATTATGTATTATGAGATGTATCGTTGCTATTTCAGTGAAAAATGTGTTAATTAAATTTTCAGTTGAGCATGAGTAAAATTAAGAATATTAAGGCAAAGAAATTACATTCATGAAATTAAACATATTCTAATTTATAATAGATTGTAAATAAATGGTGTAAATCATGAATCTATGGCTTGCCTCAGATAGGCTACATTCGGTGGTGATAGATTGATAGGTTAGTTAAAAGAGCGATTGATGACTGGATATTTGTCCATAGAGTAGGTATCGAGATATCCTGAGTCCCAAGGATATCTTGTGATGATGGCTAGGTACTAAAGTGAAACTGAGATATTTTGAGACTTGGAGATATTTTGTTTAAATGACTATATATTGGGAAATTGAGGTATCATGTGTCGATATTTATACATCTAACTTTATTTCCAATCATTGAGAGATTATGACAAGTAGAGATGAGCTAATAGACTATTGAATGTAAGCATACTAAGTTAAGCAGGGCCTAGGCAATTTAGTTACTTATGAGATAAAACATAAATAGCGATAACAAATACTATCAATCTTAATGATTGTTGATAAAATTTTGGATGTTTGTTAATTTTTTGAATAGGTTGAGTAATATTGTGTATTTTAGTATTATATGTATGTTTTAATCACTTGATTTTAAGGGTATATGTATATTAAGTTATTTGATTTTAAGGGTATGGTCAGTTACCCTTACTTGATAGGCAACTTAGGCCTTGTCGCAATTTTTTAGGAGATAATTAAAGAGATTGTTGATAACCTAATGTACATGACCAATAGAGTGGAGTTTAGGTAAGGCCAGCAAATTAAATTGAGTAAAGTTGTTTTACGTATATACTTCTGAATGTGATAGTTCAGTTAGTCATGCTTGTACAAATAAATTTTGTGAATAATGAATATCCATTTTTTAAACCAATAAGGATTTTGCTAATTAATGTTATGCATTAGGAACAATTTGGATAATTATGGTTTAAGAATTATTAAAGTGTCACAGGTCGATTCGTAAATGAGAAAAGATCTCGAGGACTGATAGGAAAATTATAAAATTAGAGTTAGGAAGAGGGTTGATTTATAAAAAAGAACAGATATTTGGCTTGAACGAAAATAAGAGAACTTTGTCTGTTATAAGTGGGATTTGAACCTAATACATATTCAAGTCAAAAGTGTGCTACACAAAAGAGTCAATAACATCTATTACCAACATATATTGTACATCACTAAATTAGGTCTTGGTGTCATAAATAATAAATTTAATAATTTACCATTAAATTCTATGTTAAGTATTCTTTCATGAACAGCGAATTTAGTTATGCATATTTTAAGAAATGATATTCCTAACAAAATTAGAATTAAATTAGAAGAATCATCTTCTTCTATATCAAAAAAATAAAAATCAACAAAAAAACCAATTCATCAACTTGACCTAATACATCTACAAAATTCCTTTAGGATATATGTTGGATTAGTCAACAAGTTGTTTAATCACACCTATTTATTTCAATGGTTTTTACCATTTAGAGTTTTGAAAATAGTATGGGACAAGATATTAATTAAAACTCATAAATCTAACATCACTTTTTCAATCCTATCATTACCTCCTTTGCGAACATGCTTGGTTCCTTGCAATTAGACGGAAAATTCTTATGAAAGACAACCGTCACATTCTTTTTCATATGAATTTTTTCATTACCTTTTAACTTTATCTTAGTAATGAATAATTCTTTAAAATTTTAAATATAACAGCACATTTGCTTAATTGCATCATGAAGAAGAATATTTGCCTTAAATTTGATAAAAGTCTAAAAAAATCTCCTTTTTGGCTCTTCTCTTTTGAACTTTACAAACTGAATAGGAAAAAAAGGAGTTGTCATCACTTGAATCCTTCAATTGCTTGATTGCATTTGACGTATCACTACTTCTCAATATCTTTTATGATTGCACGATTTGATATCCCATTACTAGGCTCTTTATATCCTTTTCACTTCTTAAGGTATTTACCCTACCATTCTACTTCGCACTGACTAAAGTTTATAAGGGTAACTTATCACAGACACCAATGGACTTAAAGAAGTTGCTAATTGACTCATTTAATTTTTCAATTTTTGAACTTGTTCTTATCTCTTTTTATAATTGATATGTGTTAGCTTCAAGTGTTTTAACAATTTCATCTTATGGCATATCTGGTTTTCAAGATGAGTGTGGTGGTTGAACTAGTTATATTGCTTGATATTGTTATAAGAAACTTGGTGACTTTGCTCTATATTTGCTCCCTAGGATTTTGTACATTTGAATAGGAGTCATAATTCACTTGTAATGGACTTAAGAATCTTCCAATGACATTACCGTGTTCAATAGGTTCATCTTGAAGTGTATAGAACATATGAGCCGGAATAGAATAAATGCCATAAGTTTTCTTTTGATGTATGGTGCCCATAACTAATTTTTCCACAAGAAAGGTAACATTAATTATCTAACTGTTGATCAATAGTACTTACCTCTCTCACTTTCCTTGGAAGGCAATATTGTTTGCTGTCAAAACTGTTATGAATTGGCAGCAAAATTGAAAATTAGATTCTTTACTTGAATAAGAATTTTGTACATTAACGTGTCTCCATTTGCATCATATATCATGTTCTTATCCATTATTAATAATGTCCCATAAAATTTACACGAAGATGTGTATAGCATTCCTGATACGGTGATACTCATGTAGAATCCTTCAATTGAAATTTAAATTTCTCGAGAAACTGCTTTTTCTTCTCATTTCACATGGTAATAGAACTCAAATTCAAATAATAAAGTAAACTGCTTTTGCTTCTACGTGTTTGACCAGATACAAGAGGTAAAACCCTCTTGTGCCATCTTGGACTTGGTAAGAATTAGCTCTCCAAGCAACTCTATATTAATGGCGTGAGGCCTGGCAAGTTGAATGAAAAAGGGTTGGTTAATAATTTCATATTGCGCCCAGGAGATTGAGATTTGTGAAATCAAATTGCTTTATGAATGTTTGAAATTACGGATGCAATCGTAATTATTACCCAAATATTATAATTACAATTGGATTTATAATTACAGTTAGTTGTAATTATATTTATATTATTAATGATTACATTAATATCATCTATAATTATTACAATAATTTGTAATCAATTATAAACCGCAATTTAAATTTTAAAACTTTGATCTCAATTATGACCAGACAATTTCAAGTTTACTGTTGTAAGCGATCAATTATGAATGATGTAACAACACAAACCATGACGTGGCACCACCACAGATGCCAATGAAAGCCATAAAATACATTTAGGTACGTGCATGACAGTTCCGATCAAATAATTCATGGTTCCAAGTTCCAACATCCACAGTTTGTAAAGCCTCCTCACGAAAAGCACTCTGGACTTCGTATCCCGTTACTTAACTCCAAGCATGACGAGGACCCACTCCACTCCTTGTCGTTAACTTCTGAATGATCAGTGGATAAACGATTATTCAATACCTTATACAATTTAAATATCCTGATGACAGAATATTGGATGCTTCTTATATCATACGTAGTTTCAAGTCATGTATGGCACAGAACTAGCAGTTGGGACGGCAATATCATCTTCTTCTTCAAGTTGCTGCTCAAATCACTTCCTTTTGACAATCAAATCATCGAAAAAATTGCCAAAAGAAGAAACGGGTAAGGGAGCATGTTGATGTGTGGACTTGTGCGCTTAATTATCTATGCTTGTTTCTTCAACATTGTTTAATTATTATATAGCTTTTCAATACTGTTCAAGTTCAAAAACAGCCTACGCACCCTTTTTGTTTGATTTGGGCATCCATGGCCTACGTTCTTTTGTCACCAAAGGCATGTCTAATCTCATCAATCAAAACCCTTTTCTTAAATTCCCATTTCATTGATTTGGCAAAGACATTTCTTTTTACAATCATGCAGGGAGTTGCTACGATTGCACTGGCCATGCTTGTTTTCATCTTTCTTTTTTTTTTTATTAGTTGGCCCTGCTTGTCAATAATTTACAATATATATAGGCACCAAATGTCGTTGTTGCCAACAATAGCATGCTATCCTGATGAACAGTAAATAAAAACTTATAAACTAAGACCATAAACTAAACGTTGAAGAGGAAATCAATGTTATTTTCTTTTTATAAAAGCCTAATAATACATTCACCGAAAAGCTTTGGCATGAAATGGTTAGTGATGAGGATATAATAAAACTAAGGGTTGATGGTATGATTATCGCCTATGCCAAGAAGACTAAGAGTGTAGAGTTTCTCTAAAATCTCTAAGTTTAAAATATTATTAGAAATTAAGATTTTCTTCTTAGTAGAGTTGAAATTTTTAATGAGTAAGATAAAAAGATATAAAATTTTATATGATTTTTTAAACTCTTTTTTAAAAAGTAATTGTATTTAAAATTATTTAAAGATACTAAGTAACATTAACAATTTTATTTTTATTAAAATTCGAAGAAATAATGTGGAAAAATTTACTATTAAAATGAACAACCGTACATCTTTTATTATGTGTTTAATAGTTAGTTTCGTAATAATAAAAGTTTTATTTTTAATCTGAAATTTTTTTATAACTTTAAATAATACAAATATTTTTAAAATATGTGAAACTATATGAAAATGGCAATGTTCTTTTTGAGTTAACCTACGAAGATCCTAATTAGAAGAAAACGTCTGTAAATCATCCCCACAAAGTGAAACCTTTCTGTAACATAAAAACAAAATTCATTTGACCGCAGCTTAGATTTTTCACAACTTTCTAGGAGTAGAACAACATTTCTTTTACTATAGCAATGCAGAGTCCCTGAAGTATGTGATATGAGAGGCAGGTATAGGATCAACTCTTGCAGCCCTGAAAGTGATAGATCTAAGCAGAGCAGTAACAATTTTGTGAACCAAGGTCAAACGTATATATATATATAACTTTAAATTTAAAATTCAATCAGAACTTTTTATAATACTTAAATAAATTTTATGTGTTATAAAAAATAGTCTTACTTAGTTTCTAATTAAACATTACTAATTTAATTACAATTTCTTAATTTAAAATTGTGAGACACTTTGTTACATGAGGAGCCCATAATTCCTTCTACCTATATAATTCCTCTGTTAATCATTATGTATACAATTAACTAAGAATGGAATCAACTGTTGAATCACAAGTACCCAGGGGCTAACTTTTCACGTAGGCTATCGGGATTTGCAACTACTCGCCAATAACCTTCACCACAAGTCACCATCCATTGAACACCGCCAAGGCCCATGACCAATGACATCGCTTAACGGAAACACACTTAGGGCAAACACACTTCAAAATCCCAAAAAGGAAAAGTGGAAAAGGTTACAACTTTTGCTTTTATTTATAAGTGAAATGACGTTGGAAACAAACAATAAGCACAATCAACTCCCTGACCCTATGAGCATTTATCACCCATTTCGACCCCTTCTCATTTATTTCTCTGAATTCCACACACTTCCTTCTCTCGTGATTTGTGTATCTCTGGCGATCGATGAAAATATACAAGAAGGTTCAATCATGGAGAAAATTAAAAGAAAAATGTATTCAGTCTATCTTCTTTTGGAAGATTAGGTGCCCTTTGCATGATTTGGTTATTTGCAGATGGTACTCATCTCAAGGCACACCTTCCATAAATGAAAGAAACAGCAGGACAATAAAAGAACAATACAAAGAAAAAAAAATTGGATTCGGATTTGTGGGCACCAATAATGTGGCTTTCAGAGTGGCTTCCTGTGGCTGGCTGTGCGTGTGCATATATGTTCCCCTAGTTTCATTTCAACGCCAGCACTCAGGTGTTAAAGAATGATCTCTCTTAGGGTCCCAACAATAATTATACACCATATGGTATCTTTGAACCCATCTCATGACCCTATTCTGCTGTCTTGTGAGCCCACCGGACCGGTAGGGCGAGGCGGAGACTGGATGGCACCACCGTGGTGCATAAGCCGAGCAACCACTTGCTTTAAAGTTAGTGTACCTTGCAACAAAGGGCTGGTACCTATAGTCAGCTTTGTATTTTCCATCCTCAGTAGCCCAAGAAGAGGCATCCCATATTGAACCATAAACCCACATTGGCCTTAGTGGAAATGTCGCATCGCTTTTTCTTGGGTACCTCCTGATGGGCACATCATCTACAAGGAATCTGAAACATCACAAAATAATAATTAAATAAGACATTTTACCAACCACCATTAGTTCAGATTTTTGGATTATTCGCTAAATATGTAAATAGACATTAAATTCATTTGTTTCTAGCCGTTGATGGAGCTACTGTTTTTTTTTTTTTCCCTTCCCCAACTAGAAAGATTCAGAAACATTAACTGACCAATCCCTGAAATTTGACAACTTTCATCTGGAAAGTCATAAAAAGTAACTATAGTACTAATGCTTGTTGCCACAGATAAAAAGTAAAAACAGTACGTAAGACGTCCGACACCTATCATTTGCCGAAAGGTACCAGCTTCGTAGTTAATTTACCAACTTATTTCATTTTATCTTTGTAGCAAACGGCAATGAGGAGTAAGCAAGTCTTTAAAGCATAATATAGCTTACATGATCTCCCTTGGACTCCAGAGAATGGCATAATGGTGGAAATCTTTGGTTGGATCGAACCACAAATGGAACTTCATTTCTCTCCCAATGATTCTTCCATCACCACTTCCTCTTATGTACACATTTGTCTGTAATGTATAGGGCTTTCCAAATGTTGTCCCAAGAAATTCTATGTCCACTTCATCGTGGTGTCCAGGGTGAGCTTCATTGTTTGAAAGCTGCCATTGACCAACAATAGACATTATCAGTAACTAGCTACTCCAAATAACGAGAATGACCATAGTGGCAAGTTTGCAATATTAATTGTGACTGGTAGTGTGAAAGCAAATAACTTTTAGGGGAAAGCCCTGTTCTCACATAGAAAGCTGTTATAACTCCTGCAGTGTAACCAGGCTGGAGCTTGATGGAGGCACCAAAGTATCCCGACCGGAATGCCTTCACTGATTTAAATCCGCTTCCTGTCACGAATATAATTTTGGACAGAAGGTGAAAGTAAGGCAATCAGTTAGATGATAGACAGGGTATACCGATTTGCCAGTGGAACAAATGAAGTCCTCCTATACCTGGACTTAAAATAAACCAAGTGAATATTACATATAGCATCAATTAAAAGTCTTAAGTTTGACCTGAGGTTCTATCTAGCCAGATGGTTAATGCACTATGGTCTACACTTTGATGAGAATAACCCCAGAGGTTTCTATACCCTTGATAAAAGTTCAATGGCCTGAACTTGGAACTTGGCCAATAGCCAGGTGATGGCGGCCATTGAGCGTTGCTTGAAGGGATCACAAAAATGAAAAGAAGCAAGTGGAAGAGAGCCATGAATGAGGAAGCTAGATGCGGAGAATCCTCTGTGCAGGTAGAAGAGAATGACTGGGGTTGTGTATAAATGCACAAAGGAACAAAGCTAGAGCTACATGGAGGAAGAGTATGGCTGACAGATCATATAAAGTAAAGAAATCAGATCAGTGGGGCCTTCCGAGAAATGGAACAGGACTGATATTCAGAAATAACTGATTATAAATATAGATAAAAATGAGATTTTTGGGGTCTTTTGTTACAACAACGCAGACTGGTAATAAGGACATTATAATAATGTGCAGATTTCCTACCCACAACTACTTCTTTCCAATTATTTATGAGAAACCCTGTGAGATTGGCTTGAAAAGCCAGGAAAAGAAGAGTGGTGGATGGCTCTTTCTTAAATGTTCTTCTATCAGTTCTCAGTGAATTAAGTTTGTGACAACAGAAAGAGTTGGAGTTAGGGATGTAAATTTCCCTCTCATTAAAAGCTGCATGCATTCCTGTCTTGCTAGTGAATAACCCATGTCATTGTTTCTTACCATTCTACACATATTTCCTTCCTTGGCATATGTCTTGTCCTAGGAAAAAGGGTGAAAACTGGGTCAGATTTTGATACAGTCAAAATTGTGGATCAAATGCTAGTTATGAAGTGTTTGAAACTATGAGCATTGCAGTGGGTCACATGGTATCAAAGTTCGGGTCCCACGTTCCATTCATTACAGGTAAAATGTTGGGAGTGACTGGTGATTCAAGGAATCGAATACAATGCAGGTTATATAATGTTGCGTTAACGACATTGCTGTTTATATCTGTAAGTCAATGCATTTCTGAGTTCACGGATCACCAGTGAGCTATATATCAACTCACAGACGATAATTAATGAAGCCACAAATTGATGATAGTGGGCATTTTCTCCTTGACTTGTCTACAATTCAAGTCTCTTAATCGACAGTCTCAGAAGAATTTAAAGTTACTGATTGTGTTAGTTCATCTCATCCACCGCAATCCTTTTTGGAAGGAGCTGTTTTTTCTATTCTTGTTCACTCTCTATCTTCATAAAATTATTCCTTTCCTTGTACGTCAGTATTCCTATATATGCTATGCCAATACATATGATACAATCATTTTCTTCCTGCCAAACTGTGAGTAATGGTAAAGTGATGATGCCGATTTAAAATGACTGTCAGTGATCAAACGATTGTGAAAACCTTTGTTTTTAAGTAACCTAATAATGAGTGCCAATATACTGAAGGAATACTGAGGGTGGCATTTGCCTGAATTATTAGTTAGCAGAATTCAGGAAGAGAAAAGAATGTGAATTATTAGTTTGATAGGCTGTTAACTTCCACAGCAAAACTTGAGGCCCCTGTGCAACTAGCTATGTAGCTATCAACCTTTTTTCCTGCTATGTACAAGCCATCCCTTTCTAGACATGAACATGGTCATATGAAAAGTCAAGCATGCTTTTCGCGGTCATCAGTATCTTATATTTCAATGTAATTGGCAATATTGGAACGATTACAAAATTTATTTTATAAATTATATACTCTAAATAAGTTACTTAAATCGATAAGTTCAACTCAAATTAACTCTGTCATCTCTAATACTCGAACGAATATTGTCTCAAGAAGAGGTCGAACTAATTTAACAAGGCCTCTTCTTCAAACGCAAACCGCGATTCTAAAAACATGTGAAATGTGATCCTTGGAGTTGGAGGTGATTCGAGCAGGGACCAGTTCACCGTCGTGGAATGACTGTCAGTTAATGGCTAAAAATTGCAGATATGGATTGTCGGAGCCTCCGTTGTAGACTGAAACATGAACCGGGACCATATCTATCAAATTTTAGATCCTCTGACGGTCATCACCACTGTTGTGTCGGCCAGAACGAGCTTCAAAGATGTTGATTTTTTGAGGTAATGTTGGGTGGGGGCCCTTTTTGCCGACAAATCAAGCTTGTTATATATAGGTACACTGACGTACCTGTAATGTATTTTATGTGATTTAATATTTGGTCACCCTGCTCCTCTAGGGTAGGCTTTCCATAATTTAATTCAAGTTAAAAGCATCGAATAATTTATGTTATATTTTAAATCTTTAGCTTTTATGTAAATAAATTATTAATAAATAAACTTAAATAATTAAATAATACATACTGAGAACATAATAGACAAGGTGATATCAATCAATGTATAGTAAATGATATGATCGTTGTTAAATTATTCATAACCAAACTTAAATAATTGACATACTGAGAACATAATAGACAAAGTGATATTAATCAATGTATAGTAAATGATATGATTGTTGTTAGATCAAATGAGATCATCGCAATTTTTATGATACTAAAATATATAGATATTAATAAATTTACTTTTAAAAATATGGATAGATCAATTATAATATAACCAAATAATATATGAAAGATAAAGTTTAATAAAAGAGTAAATAGACTGAAAAAGTAAATAAATTATTAGAGCAATTAAAAGATTAACAAAATGAATAAAATGAAGTATAAATACAATTTAGGTGAGTTTCAAAACAATTCAAGAGAAGAACTAAAAATAACACTTCACGATATAACAAATTATTGTAATTTTTATAATCTTATTTTGGTCTTTTCAAAATAAAGTGTTTTGATGCTTTTGGCCATTTTTAAAGTATTAAAAATTAATGATTTAAAGTATTTTACAAAGATAAATTATGTAAAGGATTAGGGGTTTAGATAAGCCAAATATAAGAATAGAAAGTTCCACAATTAGTGTATGCTAAGCTAAGGACATGTTAACAAAATGTTAAAGATCCACCAACTGCATGTACTAGGAACTAATTGTTATAACTACTAGCTTATGAATCTAACAACTATTTTAAGTGATTTTGAATAATTGTTAAAAGCCTAAAGAAGATAATACTGCATTTGAGTATAAATGTGCATTTTATAAATATAGAATTCTAATTCATTTGTGTGAGCAAGAAAGAAAGATATTGAATTGTATATAATTGTGCTAGTCACTACAACATAATGGCCTTTTAGTGACAAAATCATTGATAATATCTAGCGACAATAATAAATCGTCGCATAAATCGTTGCGCAATCTTGATAGCAAAATAATATAGATGATGTTTTAACCAAATCGTCCCCCAAGACCTTTGATGTAACCAAATCTTGTACCAAGTATGTTGTTGCAAATGTCATCTACATTTGACTTATTTCCATCAACCAATGATCTTTGCAACAACTCCTGCATCTTATTCTAAAATTAAAAAAACAAAATCAATATTTAATTCAAATACTATTAGTTAGTACTACATAAATAAATAAACTTATAATTTAAACAAAATTTTATACTTACATAGTTAATTTGCACTTCTTCTGATATCTACCTTTGACCTTCCTTATAGTGAGTGAATTTGTATAGTATAATCTTATCACACTCTTGTCTAGTTCCTTCCCACTTTGTTTTATGAAAAAAGAAGAACTGAAAACACAATAAATAATATTGTATTTACTGATATAATTATAACTTGTAAATAAGGAACTTACAAATGACAACAAATCATTTAAGCCTTGGTTATGAGGAGTTTTTATTTTTCCTCTATTAACCTTGATTTTCTTACACTTTTCCTAAATAAAGAAATAGTCATTAAATTGTATATCAAGATTAATGGAAGCAAATGTGAAGAGAAAGAAGACAAACCTTAACGTTGGCAAAGGCTCAATAATCACATATTTGGCTCTAATTTTTTAGAGTCACTCGTTCAAGAACATGTCTCCTCGCCTCCTCATTCAAAGGAAAAGATTTGTAGTATTTATGTAGTTGATAACGAATCCTTGGCCCTTTGTTTCAACAGTGAACTCACACAACTTGAAACTTCAGGGTTCTCAATATTGATGATGATGAGTTTTATCTGTGAATAGGTAAAAGTTAAATTATTTTTTAAATAAGTAAAACAAAATTGCATATAATTAAATAAATTGAAAATTACTGAAACTTTGTTCAAAGCATTCTTTAGCAAGTTGTCTTGCTTCAACTACTTGGCATGTTGAAGGCAAGACAATTCAGTCCTAACAATGACTCTTAACTCACTAGATAATCTAAACGATTGAACCTTGTCAACAGGACGACCTTGCAAGGTATCAATATGCACAGACAACTTGTTGTTCATTACAACATTCATACGTTGCAACTTAGAATCTTTAGTGATACCTCAAACTCTTTTTCTAATAGTGGTATTAGATATTGACAACAAAAGAATAATGACAAGAAAAAAATATTAAACATGTAAATAGAAATTTGAGCATAAGTCTAATTATAAGTGGTAAAAGATTAACAAACCTGAAGATCCCCCAACACTAGTTGAGGTAGATAGAGGTTGTTGCTTACTGGCTTTATTGGTGGATGAAATCTGTGGTTGTTGTTGGATAGGGTCGGATTAATCTGGTTGCTATGCGGGAGGAGCAATTTCAATAGTTGCCACCTTCTTTACCTTGTTTCTACCAGGTGCCATTATACTGAATATCTATAACTCAAATATCAACATTACGCACAAATATAAGTCAAACATCAACAATATGCATAAACATAACTAAAAAAGAATGCAATTCGCATAAACATAAGTCAAGCATCAACATTTCGCATTAACATAACTCAAACATAAACATTCCGTATTAACGTGACTCAAATATCAATAATATGCATAAACAAAACTGAAACATCAATATTCCACATTAACATAACTCAAACATGAACATTATGCATTAACGTAACTTAAATATCAACAATATACATAAACAAAATTGAAACATCAACAATCTGCATAAACATAACTCAAACATCAACATTTTGCATTAAATTAAGTCAATCAACAATACACATTAATATAACTCAAACCACAATAATACATTTCAAATAATAAAAACAATTTATTTACCTTCAATCATCATGATTAAAATCTTGAAAATCATCATCATTATAATTTGACTCTTCATCATTATTATATTAGACAAAAGTATCATCATTATCATATAATTCATCCTTAATATTGTCTTCATCTATTTCTATAATAAGATTGGCTTATACTTCATCCACGTATACTATATTAGGATCAACATCTCTCCTATGGAATGATGATATGTCTACATCTTCTATTCGAATGGCTTCATTATTCAACTCTGATTTAATCTCTTGATATACTTCATCACCATCCTCACCAATTATACCATAAAATCAAAGAGATTTCAATGTTGAAACTTTTGAACAATCTTCCAATTACTGCCTAATACAATATCACTGAGGTAGAAAACTTGACTTGAATTGGAAGGACAACAGGGTCGTTATCATATCATGTCTTACTAACATTAATGCTAGTAACACTCCCATTGACTTTCATGTCAGCAAGATTAAACCATTTGCACTTAAATAAAACAACCTTTTATCCTTAATGTAATACGACGCTATTATTTCATAAATGACATCATAGATCGAGTTCTATTACGTACATAATGGTTAAGAGAGCATAAAAGCCTAAACAAAATATAAAACATTAGCAATTGTACTAACTGGAAAACTAAAAAAAAGTAGAAATTGAAATAAAATACCTTTTAATGGGGAACATCCATCGAAATTGAACCAGTCCACAAAGTTTTGCTTTGTATGGTAAGTGAATTGCCAAAAGTACCATAATATCAAAAAACGATGGGGAAATACAAGTTCAAGCTTACATATAATCAAAGCTATTTCTTTTTCCATTTTGTCAAGCTCTTCAACTTTAAGTGTCTTACGACATAATTACTTAAAAAACTCACCCAATTGACCTAAATTTACTGACACATCCTTCGAAAAATACCTATGTATTCCAACAGGAAGCAATTGTTGCAGAAGTACATTGCTTTTCAATTGCGACACCTTTCCCTCTTTAATATTCAAACAATGGGCTATATTAGATGTATACTCATCAGGAAACTTAACTGATTTAAGAAATTGGGGAAAAGCTTGCTTCTCCTTTTTTGACATATTGTAACAAGCAGGTGGAATAATGTATGATCCATCATCTCTTCTTTTCAAATGCAAATCTTTTTTTATATTTATGTTTTCCAAGTTTAGTCTAGCCTTAATTGTGTCTTTCGATTTGCCATCAATTCCCACCACATTTTCTAAAATATTCTCACAAATATTTTTTTCAATATATATCTCGTCAAGATTATACCTCAATAGCAATTCCTTCCAATATGGCAAATTAAAAAATTTGCATTTTTTATTCCAATAACATTTTACTTTTGCTTTTTATTACTTGGGTGCTTGCCGGGTGTAATGTCACCCAAATGTGATAGATGTAACACCCCAACTCCCGCTGAACCCGAACCCGATATCGATGGTGATACCCGGATCCGTGTCCCGCGAGGGT